>BLAZ01000393.1:486159-488659 GCA_014633955.1 Acropora tenuis | reverse complement strand
ATCTTTGGATGATTAGCCTCTTTATCTACCATTTTGAGATTCAATAGACGATCCATTGCACGATCCTTCGTGACCAATGGTGACTTGATCAAATGTCTGAATTCTTCTAAACATGAGTCACCATAGCCTTTTGGGCATCTTCGAGCCTTCGAAGGCGTGTCATTACTGCGTCCATATTTTGAGCATCCTTAAACAAACAAGGAATCATAGCAATGAAAATAGTGTACAACGCTCTTGTTCGTCTGAGCTCCACATCTTCCCATTGTTTAGACAAAAACATTGAAACTCGTAAACCATAAAGCAAGATATACTGAACATGATCCGAGCGAGAACTACACAAAACAGTGTCAGACTGCAAAGATATCTAAGTTCACCGAGGGAATACCGGACAAGCGTGCAGCCCAGTCAGGACATCGGATTTCGACGAAGCTCTTTCCTCTAGCTCCAATTATTATTATATATTTTTAAACAAAAATTAAAGAATTACATTTCTAAACAAGAATTACATTTTGTATTCTAAACAAGGAGTCAAAGTAACACCAAATAAAGCAAAACAAAACAAAACAAAACAAAACCGAAACAATAATAAGCCGTTTGGATTAATACCACAAGCATACGTTCCTCGCCAGAGCGGCGTAAAGAACAAAAACATTCCAATTCACTGCCACACAGGCATAAACAACTATAACTTACTGCTACACAGGCAGGAACTCCTTGCAACCCAGGCGAATCAAAACTCTCAAGTTGGCTGCGACACAGGCAATAGCTTATCGCCACACAGGCCAAACAAAAACAAATAACTGCAAACCTATGGCCACACAGGCATATTCTCCCGCCGCACAGGCGTAAATAAAAAATTCACAATTCAACCGCTACACAAGCATAAAGTACTAACTCGCCGCTTACACGCATAACTTATCGCCCCACAGGCATAAAGAAACACACAGTTGAGCGCCACACAGGCATGAAACACAGACTTGCCGCCACACAGGCGAAAGTAACAAACAATTTACAGCCACACAGGTATAAAATCACAAACTTGTCGCCAGACGGGTATAAACTTATCGCCCCACAGGCGAAAATAAAACTCACAATTGAGCACTACACAGGCGTAGAGAAAAGAAAAAAACAAACTGGCCGCCACATAGGCGCAAACAAAACGAACAATTGATCGCCACGTAGGCATAGGCCTACAAGTTTGTCACCTCCCAAAGAAAAAACGAAACCCGGCCAAAAGAGGGAACTGAAACACGGCTAAGAGACATGAAACACGATACCTCAAGAGCTTAAACGTTAGCGGGCCCTCCATCATCATTAGGAGCATTGACAACTTTGTGGGCCGGAACCTGACCCTCGGGCTGTTCAGGCTGAATACCAGCCGCCTCAGCTACAGCCAAAGCAATCTGTTCTGCAGCAGGTGGGCGAAGAACTTGCTCGTTCGCGTTCGCGGCCATCTTAGCGAGTAAGTCGGGTTCCACTACCTTCGACGCCAAACCGTTCAGTATACAACACGGACTGCGGACTACGGACTTAGCATTACGGACTGGGTATAAAATACTTATATAAACTCCTTATTATACCCGCTTTTAGTGTTACGTGCATAGCAAGATCTTTCGACATTCTATCTCCCTGGTATCTCGACTTGCTATGTAAACGGCAAAGAGGCTGTTAAACTGTAAAACTGAAAAATGTTCCGACTATTAGCGGAAGAAATTACAAATAAATGCTAATTACTTACGTCAAATGACTGAAGAAAATTGTGGACTTTGCACGTTTCTCGATTTATAGCATCAATCAAACGACTCAGTACAGTCGATCGGCTCTTATTTTTTCACATAGGCGCGGTTACATAGCATGAGGAAGATGTCGCCTTTGCACTGTGTGCGCTTGTTCATACTAGGCTCGATTTCCACTGGGGGAGGAGGCTCACTTCCCTAACAGCGGCTGGTAATCGAGCCTACTGTTCATACCTGAGGCCGTATTTTGTACGGAGTCGGTAGTCCGCATTCCGTGTTTTATACTGACCGGACGCCAAACGCCCTTCTTGTCGGACACAGTGAAGTGAATGGGACAAAGCGTCATAATGTCCTCATTTGCATATCATTACTTAATCCCCCGGGATGATATTTACAAGTCAATGGAACGTGAATAGTGAGTTTTTTTTTTCCGAAAATGCGAAGAAGTCGCATGCAATCGAACACCATCGTAGGTGGGTTCCGGTCGACAAAGATAAACATACAAGAGTATTTGAATTTAAAAAACATCTGGCAGAATTTTTGGGACTGAAGGAGCAAGCTCTTCAGTTTGGAAGTGGTGATTTCTCGCTGAGGCTTTTTCGCCTGGCAGAATCGTCCACGGGCAAATGCGAGAACTTTGCTATAGTAACAGATGGGCAGTGGCAACTAGAACTGCCAAATTTAATATCTGATAAATTCAAGGAAGTAGTGAGCTCAGCGGTAAGTCAAAACGCTCAATTAATCTGAAAAGTTTTTAAACATGT
>BLAZ01000393.1:467333-476149 GCA_014633955.1 Acropora tenuis | reverse complement strand
GGGGGGGGGGGGGGGGGGGGCTGAAAATAAAATTAGACTAGACATTCCATTTTTATCAGTCCCCTCCCCCACCCCCAACATTTTTATTGAATTGTGTCCGCTGCAAATGAAACTGAAATGGTGACAGACGCTTTCTTTCAAATTTGACCTTGGTTGAAGCATTCTTTCTGTATCTGATCATTGGAAAAATATGCCTGCTGCTTTGTACTGGTGCTTCGAGCTTTACTGAGACCTTGTAAACAAAATTCCGACTGATAACACATCTCTATCTAAAAGCGATTTCATGAATCCACCTTAAAAACTAGAAGCACTAGAACAGGGCCATGCAACAATTAAAATTCAGCGTCTTTTTCTCTTTACCTCCGACAAAATTACCTGTCAAACATGGCTTATTCCACTGGGCATAAAGAAGCCATATGTTTACCAAACATATCCACTAATTGTTTCAGGACAGTTAATCTACGACACCATTACATTCCTCATTTTAACTAGATCTTCACAAACCATACATTTATAGAATTCATTAAACAATGTACCTTTCTGATACTTACTTTACAAACTGCCTCGAGTTTGATCTCGAAAATGGTTGGAAGATGGCAGCCCTGTTGTTCCATCACAAAACCTTATAGCTATGAAAGCAATCAAAACTCGGCTCTTTGCCATTAAGTCTCATAAAATATTCTCTGCACTAATATGGTGGTGGTTGCCCTTCGATCCGAAGATGACCTTACATTGAGGTAACTCATCGGTGTACTCGGAGGTGGCTCTGCAACTCAAGTCTGGAGGCGAAGAGTCTGGGACAGTGGGGGCACTGGAATTCGGTTGTGGTCACTGGAGATGTAGTCTTGTGGCGCTGCACTCTTGCTGCAGCAAGTCGTTGGCTGCGGGCGTCTTCAAAGGAGGTGGTAGCCTGACGCACCCTCGTCCTCCAAAGCAGATGATCTCCAGCACAAAATTCGAGATCCTTTGACTTGATAATGCATCACTGAAGATTGGCCTTAACAGAGCCTTTGTAGCGTTTCCTTGGACGACCCTGGTGTCTTTTGCCAGCAGCCAGCTCTCCATAATTATAGCAGACATCGAGGCATGCGATGTTCCTCCATGCGGATGATATGGCTCACCCATCTCATCTGTGCCTTCAGCAGCATGGACTCAATACTGGCGGAGTGAGCACGGTCCAAGACCTCAGTGTTGGAGATGTGGTCCTGCCAGCAGATTTCGAGTATGGAGCGAGGGGCATGCATGTGGAACTTCTCCAGCTGTTTTATGTGTCTGCGGTACAATGTCTAAGACTCGTAGCCATAGAAAAGGTAAGTAGGGACGACTGCGTTATACACTTTCAGCTTTTTCGACAGGCGAATGTTGTGCTGGTTAGTACTCTCTTCCGGAATCCTCCCAGTGCCTGGCTTGCCCTTCTGATACGAGCAGCAATCTCTTTGTCCAAAGAGCCGTCATAGGAGATTTTGCTTCCCAGGTATTTGAAGCTCTCAACTTTTGCGAGCTGGATGCCGTCTATGGAGGTGGATGGCGCTGGATGGTTGGTGTGTGGCGCTGGCTGGTTAAGCACTACGATCCTGCCGAGGCTAATTGTCAGGCCAAACAGTTTGGAAGCCTCTGAGAAACGATCGAGCATCAGCTGCAAGTCAGAGATGTTGTGGGCCACAAGGGCATAGTCATTGGCGAACAGGGCATTCTGTAAAGGTCTTCAGAGCACTTTGTTTTGGCAGAGAGACGTCGAAGGTCAAACAAGGAGCCGCCAAGGCCGTACCGGATGTACACACCCTTATCAAGGTCCCTGGCTGTGTGGGCCAACATGCACGTGAAGAAGAAGTTGAAGAGGAACGGGGCTAGCACGCAGCCCTGCTTGACGCCATTGCTGATCGCAAACGTTTTAGTAACTCCTCCATCTCCACTGGACAGGACTTGGTCGGTTATACCATCATGAAAGAACTGGATCATCTTCATGAACTTCTGCGGGAATCCGATGCGCTCCAAAACTGTCCAGAGCGCCTGTTGACCGTGTCGAAGGCCTTAGTAAGGTCGATAAGAACTCAGAAAAAAGGCATGTTTTGGTGGATGCATTTTTCTTGTAGCTGTCTCACAACAAAGATCATGTCCAACGTGCTTCTTCCTGGCCTGACACCACACTGTGCCTCCGGTAGGTTTTTCTCGGAGACAGCTATAATTCTGTTGAGGACGACTCGGGCAAAGATCTTGCCAGCAATGGACAGGAGAGAGATGGCCCTGTAGCTTCCACAATCAGCCTTGCTTCCCTTGTTTTTGTATAGAGCAAAATCTCCTCTTCGTCCCATCTACGTAGCAGGATGTCTTGAAAGGCATCCAGGGTATTGTGACCCACTACCTTGTATATGCCCTGCCTGTGTTTGTCTGGAAGATGGCCTTTTTGATCTCTTCCATGGAGGGCGACAGCGTAACTTCATCCTTCACAGGCTGCAGGGGGATCTGGCTCAACGCAGCACGGTCTACTGTAGAGGGTCGGTTGAGCAGGTTGCTAAAGTGTCCTGCCCAACGTTTCTGGAGTCCTTCCTGATCCTTGATAAGGGTATCACCGTCCGAGGACGGCAGTGGAGAGCATCCTGACCTCGAGGGACCATAAACAGTCTTCAAGGAGCTTAAAAATTTCTTTGCTTTATGGGAGTCAGCATATCTTTGGACTTCGTCAGCTTTGCCTTGCGACCATCGGTCCTGCATCTCACGTAGTTCTGCCAGTACTTTGGATTAAAGGTTTCTGAATCTCTCCCGCTTGGAGATTGAAGAGGGGTCGCTTAGCCACTCTGTGCAGGCTTTGCTTTTGGCATCTAGAGCTGTTTGTATTTGTTCATTGTTTTCATCCAACCAGTCTTGGTGTACTCTGGGCTTTGGACCCACTAATTGCTTGGCTGTCTCGGAAACGGTGTCCTTAACCCTTTCACTGGCATTTGGGCTTGTCAGGGTGGGTGCGTCGGCACTGATGACCGTCATGTGCCTTGTCTTGCTGAGGGGAACGCGGAGTTTCATAAGGCGCTCGTTGATCCCGACTGGAAGTGTGGGTATGCTCTATGCAGCACAGACCTGACTGCAAAACCTACGCCATGGAGCCTGTCCTCTGACGGGCAGTTTCCCCTTCCAGAAGAATGTATAGCCACCTCCTTCTTCTCTTAGAGAACCATCATCAGCGAGTCGAGTTTCACTCTGAGCTGCAATGTCTATGCGGCATCGTTGGAGCTCCTTGGCTACAAGTGCAGTTCTCCTGTCAGGTCTGGTGGTGGTGCTTCCATCAAGCAGTGTCCTAACATTCCAGGCCCCCATGATAACTTAATTGAGTTTTTTTTTTTTTTGCATTGGTCGACCGCTAGGGGATGTCTGTCAGCCGCCACGGTAAGCTGACCAGACTTAGTGAGGGCAAGCATTTAAAATGGGCACCTTTCCTAGCCCCCTCCCTTATGAAAGGGTGGGCAGTGCTGTCCTAAAGAGGCTGCCCAGTCGCCCGGGGTGCTACCGGACTATCCCGTTGCCCTCGAGTTTGGGAATAGAACGAACTCTGGCCCAAGGGCCGCCTACGTGCTGGTCTGTGACTACAACTGCCAGTGATCATCTCCACCTGTTGCTTCGCCACGCCATCTTTGACAGATCATTGATGAGTAACACAACGGACCTGTGCGTGAGTGCTTTATAGTGTAAAAACCATTGCACTGGGGTGATTCCCCTGTCTCAGCCGGGGAAGTCTTGATCCAGTGGCACGGTGAACCGTTACGGCTTAAGACTGCCAGGCTGCAGTGGATTAGTGTTACGTCCATGCTCTGATGCACTCCATGGCACTTGCTGACACCGCCTTCGAGACCTTTTGAATCCACAGGAGATTTCCTCCGCTCACCCCTCCCGGAATCAGTCTTCACATGCTATAGGGCTGAATGACCCAGACCTAATTTCCCGAGGGTTTGAGACCCGTCGGCTATCCTGAACTTGGTTTAGCTGGCCTGCCACGGCCGTTGCCTGGGGAATGGCAGCTGTCGCATGCTAACAACACTGGGAGCTGAGTGACCAGGTGAGAGCTGAGTGACCAGTGCGAACCAGTGATAGACGAGTTATCCTGAAAAGGACATGGCAGGCCCCTCTGCCAAGGGTTCTACCTCTCTCTGACCCTCTCAAACCCCCCTTGACTCCTCAAACGCCCCAGTAATATGAGACTTTTTTAACGGACTGAACGTCCCGGTATCACAATCCATGGTCCTTCTGCTGCAAAATTGCACCATTTTGGGCGTTTCTTCCCTATACAACTAGTCACGCCTTGCTACAATTCGTTTCTAAGGGTCAAACGTAATGGATTATGGGATTTTTGTCCACGTATTATTCAAAACCCCACCGGATGTCGTCTTCATGCTATTCCGCATTCTGGTCTCTAGGTCATGTTGCCTATATCATACTGTCTAATAAGGATAGAAGTGGCTACGCAGCTACGCTGCTACATACGCAGCGAACATTACCACCACTTCCCCTAAAATATCTTAGTAAGAAGGAGGGACACCCGAGGAGTACTGGGAACGAGAATCCGAGGCGAGCGTACGTCGGAAATTATCAGCAATGTCACTATATGCGGTTAAAATATTTGGCTGGTTGAACGAACATGGACAACCACAATTTTATTTCATCAAAGTCCTTTCCAAAAAAAAAAAAACTGCGAGTTTTAGATGGCAAAACTGCCAGTGTTTTTTTTACTCTTGTAACTTTTTAATTCTTCTATAAAGCTCACTCTTTGCCTAGTAGGGTCTTTGCATTGCTTGAAATGAGGACAAGATATTTCCATTAAAACTACTTTAAGTCATAGAAACGGTTTTCGGGTTCACCCTGCCTTAGGCAATTTAAATGTCACCTTTACTCCTCCTCAATAAGCAGACTCATTGCTCTTTTTGAGTTAAAATGTCACTCAGTAGTATCACTTGAAACAAATTCTTGGATACAAAAAATCATTTTGTTTACAATGAACATTATGAAAAATGGCAGTTCTTTTCCACTGATGATATTATAGCGAATGCACCATTGTAATCCAGTCACCATGATATTTATGGCATAGCTACTGTTTCTATGCCTGACATGTGCCATCAGGGTAACCATCAAGAACTACTGATTGTCTTGTCACCACCAGTTATCAAACGAACGTCACTGCATTGGAATTCAACTGGACGACACAAAGACCAATTACAAACAAAAGCTGTGCATTTTGGTCACTCGAACAATCTCTGAATAAGGTTTCAAGGCAGGCCGTCGCTCTAGACGGTACGTCTTTAAAGATACTACCACCCCAAATGACATAACATCTAAAGAAGCAATAATAGCCAACCAGCGACTCAAGTGTTGAGCTGGATCGAAGGTTACGACACAAAGACCAATTACAAACAAAAAGTGTTCATTTCGGTAAGTAGAACAAGTTCAATAAGATTTCAAAACAGACTGTCCCTTTGGAAGGTACTTCCTAAAATTTAGTACCGGCCAGAGAGACACCATGGACGAAAAATGTTGCCTTGAGAAATATAAAAAGGGCAAGTATCAAAATGTATCTAAACTACGTAAAAGCTTAAAGTTTTTAATGTCTCGATTTGAGCAGTTGAAACTTCGTTGGCTGGCATTGGACAAAGAGTGAGCCTTATACAAGAATGAAGGGAATTTTAAAGTTACAAGAGTCAAAAAAGTCACTGGCAATTTTGCCTTCTAAAAAATCGCATTTGTTTTAATAGGACTTTGCTCATATAAAATTGTGCCTGTCTATGTTCGTCCACCCACCCAACTATTTTAACCGCAAATTCACGGATAGTCCGCAATAATGACATTGGCCACAGTTTGCGACGTACGCTGGATTCGGATTCTCGTTCCCAGTACTCCTCGGCTGTCCCTCCTTTCTTAGTAACATATTCTAGGGGGAAGGGATGGTAATGACCAATGTGTAGCCGCGTAGCCACTTTTTTCCTTACTAACATACTTTAAGGGAGGTGGTCGTAATTACCACTGCGTAGCCATCACTTTTCAAGTCCCGTTTCGAGTGGCGGGGTATTCAGAAGTTACTCCAAAAATTCGTTGAAGTGTTGATAAATTTCATCGAATATTTTAATTAGACAAGATACATCTCTTGCTTCTGGTTGTTTGACCTGTTGTAAAACGCAAGCCATGCTGTGCGAGCATTTGTTGTGTGATTGGCAACGAGGAAGAGCGCTTCTGGTTCTGTGAGCTCTTGACACTTGACCTTGCGGATCGCATGTTTCTTGCATTCCTTCATTCGCTGCCACCTGGAGGTGAATGTCTGTTTGAATTAAACCTTTGCCGATTTTGTTAAGTTGGTCAAATTGAATTTCTGACCAGGACGAGGTACTGTAAGCTTCATAGCATTCTGACCATGTCTCTGAGAACTGTGGGCAGATGCTTCTTTCTTTTTGAAGAATGTCTTTGGCCTTTCGGAGTCGGGAATTATTTTTCTTTCATTGAGTTGCAATCCTATCACGCTTTTCGTACAAAACGCCGATTTTGCTTCGAAGAATGGCTGATTTATCATTTCGTTGATGTCCAACGACAAATGTGCCAGACTGTTGAGGCTCTCTTTGATTTACATCCACTGCAACTTACAATTAAATTCTGCTTGTATTTTTGTAAAATGATAGGAATCTAAGACCATTTCTATGTTTCAAGTTGTATGATAGTATTACCGCCATTTTCCTGATCAAAGTTTTGATTGGATTGTCCGCTATTGCTTTATTGGCGATTGCTGTTGTTATGTATTCTTTCATCATTTAGTGATCAGTTTATTGATTATGCTGCGTTTCAGTTCAAGCTCAAATATCGTGAATTAAATCACTGTTGATCAAAATTGATGTACCCTGATAGTTCTGACCTTATTGCACCAGTAAAAGTTGCTACCATTGTAAAGATTATTGCAAGCAGTTGTTCGGCTTGGGACCTCTGCCCTCCGACATATGCTGTGAACATGGGGCTACAAATAGATATATGTGTGATTTTGATGTCTACAATACTGGAAAGCCACAACAAAAAGTTCAGCATGGTCATGGTTACACAGTTTTCACCAAGCTATGCCAGTCCCTTAAAGGTCACTGTATGCCATTTTTTGTAACATTTTTTTTACCTTATACATTGAAAATTTGAATCTTAGTAAAATGACTTACTGTTCAGGAGCCCATTTCTTGAACGTCCCAAAAGTTTTCAGGTGTCATTAATCCCTTTGTATCTTCAGCAAGACCATGTTTCAAGCTTTCAAACTTGGCATTTATTTTGCCTTTCCTTACAGTATATCCGAAACATATCAAAAAAGCAGCTTTTCATGGCAGGCGGATCAAAGCTTCAAGAATTGCTTTTTGGCCCGATAAGTTACGGGGTCTTTGGAGAAATGGTCCCCAGGACATAGTGAATTTCCACCATGGCGTTTTGATAAGAACTCTACAAAGTCATCGATGAGAGGTGATATTCTACGGCGAATAAAAGGCCCTATTCTTGACATTAAATGGATGAATAAGAAGTCAGTGCATGGACACATACAGACATTCCATTAGACAATCTACCAGTGGTCAACCGGAAACAGAAGGATGACAAGTTACCAGCCCCCAGTTGAAATAGTCAATACTTAGTTGGTGTGGTCGAAAATGATCGGATGAAATCCCACTGTACAACTCCTGTATCTGGAAAAAGATGGTGAAGTAGGATTTTGCTTGATCCTGTTAACTTTATCAACAGTTTATTACTGAACAAGAATCACCAAACCAGGGAAAGTGAACCCTGAACTCCTTTTAATTGACTTAACAAATAAATGGTGAAGTTTTCTCTTACAGAAAATGTGGGAGACCTTCCAAGGAACCTTTGTTGGTGCAAAATGTAGAAAAGCTCTTCTTTTTCGTGAAGTGGAAAGAAGAAAGTGAGGAGACGCTAGGTGTGTTCTAACAGAGGTGTCAGAAAGATACCAAGTTACTTTTTTCCCTGAATTCACCATTTTCCACACCACCAATAATTTGATGCAATTGTAGGGCTGACCAGGGTGTGACATTTTTAAGTGTGCTAAGCTGATCCTCAGGATAAATTTGATTTTATTTTTCCAGCGCACATGAAATGATCACTTCTGGGTCAGGTTCTTGTGTAGTTTTGATGGATCTAGTTTCTGGTCACATCATCACAAAGCTTGAAATTTGAACCGCATAAAAGTAGTTGACATCAACAAATTAATGGTTGCATAACCAATAGTGATTTTTTCCAAATTATACTGAAATATCAAATCAAAGATCTAGTACAGCAATTTTCTTCATTTAACAAAAACAAATAATGTTCCTGAAAACCAAATCTGCTTCATTCATGAAGTTGTTTTGGTCAAGGCTGTCTTTTATTATGGTTTGGTTTCTCATTTCCCTTTTAAAAGATATTCTGTAACATAGATCTGTTCAGAGGAGGAACCCCAAGGGTGTAAATTAAAAAAAATGCCGAGGGTTAAGTCCTTGAGGCATCTAATATATTTTAGCAACAACTGTGTTGCGTCTTCTACTCTAGTTTCCTTTTTAATTCAGTTAAGAAAAAATGTTAGTAGTTGTCTGATACCTTCATTTTTTTTCTTTTTGAAGACACTCGTAATATTGTCATGAATTAAACACCTTTTACGACGGAGGAGATACAAAAGAGTTGCAGCAAGAAAGAATTTCACCAATACCGTATTTACTCGAATAAGCGCCGCCCTCGAATAAGCCCTGCATCAGGGACAAAAAAAGTTAATAAGCTCCGCCCTTGAATAAGCGCCGCACCCCCGATGCGGCGCTTATTAGAGGAATTCGGTATAA
>BLAZ01000393.1:432333-439833 GCA_014633955.1 Acropora tenuis | reverse complement strand
ATTAATGTTTAACGATATCATGACATTCCTAGCTTTTTCTCTTTTGCTTGTATGCCTTGACAACGCTCCAGAGTTGTTCTCTGAGGCTTTTTGACTGCTTGTTCACAGTTTTATTCACTTTTAACTTAAAAGTATTTGAAAGAATCCGAAAAAAATTAGCATGTATTGAAGGTTGCCGATGCACCTATCATATCACAAAATACCTGTTGGATCGACCGGACTCTAAGGCTAAAATTATTTTGAATACTGTTAAGAGGTTTTAGTCACAATTGTTTTAAACCCTGCACCCACTCGTGTTAATTGAAGTAGTTGAAGTAGGAACATGAATTACCACTCAAGGACAAACTTGGTTTCGAAACAAGATCTATGTGGAAAAGTGGTGTTTCTCTTGACATAGAGCTGAATTCACCTGATGTATAGTAGAATTATCCCAGCTCTCTACCAAATGATGCTTGCGGGTTTTCGCTTGACGAGGGTGAGATTCTGATTCACAAACAACGAGGTCCAGTAACAGGAGTCTAGCAGGCAAAACGTTTTCATCTTAATCGGAAGATCGACTACAGTGACTCTCATCGATACCTCAATTCCTCAGTAATATGTCACTTCATTTCCTCTTATTGAAGGCAATTAACAATTAACGGGGCAATAACGTAACTGTGCGAGATTACCTGTAATTATGACAATGGTTTTGTCTGATTTTCTCAACTGTTCACGTTTTTCTTTGTTCGAGCGAGCTAAGCTATATTTTTGTAATCACACGATTTAAACGGATTTGTAATTCTCGAAGGATTAACAATTTTAGCAAAATCACTCAGCATACTGGACAAACGGGACAATTATGGACTCTTTTGGCAGGCGTCAGTCGGTTGTAACAATATTTTCCATTTTGCCAACTTTTCTAATGCATAATTAATACCTAATCATTCTGACAAAAAAAAAATGCAAATTCGTCGCTAAGAATTATTTCACGAGAAACCTGAAATATTATCAGCCAGTTTGCAATTTCTTTATTGTGGCAAGCAGCTTGTCTTTATGGCTGATATAAGGAGTGATGGATTTACGACCTTGGGGTTTGCTTACTCAGAGCCCTCCGGCAGGTTTAAAAAAAAGCAAACTGGCCTCCCCTTGTGACAGACGCAGTCTTTTCAATTATTAGTCATTATTATGCTCGATTCCACTGGCCTTTGGTTGTGCTATACCCATTGCCGACTGGTGAAAAAAGAAAAAAAAGTCTGTATACGTGTGAATATATTGTTATGATCTGTTTTAATACGTCGTATCATGACTAACGAAGATCGTTTTTAGTTAATGATCTTTTTTATTGTCTGGACGTCTTAACGTGATTCGTCTATTTTGGTGAAGGAAAATCTGGAAAAGGTTTTCAAATGCTACAGTGATACTGTACAGGTTTCCATTTTCATCTTAGAATGTGAGGCTGACTACATTTTCGACTTTATAGAGGGCTAGGACAAGTAACGATAATCAATAAAATTGTGAAAACCGGTGTTCGCTGGTGACATTTTGTTCTACTTTCACACACCTCTAAAAAAAGTTATTTTTACCAGTCCATTTTAATTTGGATTATTCAGCTCTATTCAAGACCGACTCCCTCAAAAAATGTCAAAATAAAACCCAATGATTAGCTAATCATTGCCGTTGGTGATTGACATTTTGTCTGCCACCGGCTGGCAGAGTTGACAATGAGTCATTGTTCATCTCATCATGATTCTCCTCGGACAAAAGCCGGGCAACTAAACAATGACTGATTCCTCCAAGTTAATAAAAAATCCTCTCGCACAACGTGCTTTTCTTTTGGTCTGTAAGAGAGATCAATGCATAAAATCCAATAATCGACTACAGGTTGAAGATTGTTTCAGAAAACGCCTTGTGTTTTTAGCTTCTTACCGGTCAAAGATCTTAATTTTTTTAGTCTGAATATTGCAACTGATGTCAGTCTAGACATTTTTTTTCTGAAAATCTGAGGAGTTACATTTGAACATTTAGCGTCTAACTTGTAGTATAAAATCTTACAAGTGTTACAATGCAGGTTTTCATGATTCATCAAGCCAAATGTCTATGAACAATAAATGTACAGTGTTTGACGATATTTTTTCATTGTTAACTGTCATTTAAATTTTACTGACTCGTAACAAGCTTTTTAGCTCGACATGCAGTGTTGGCCGATTGTTAAACTGGTCTTCTCGGGTAGCGTATTGTATATGCGAATATTGAATCAACTGCAGCTTTATGCTTGCTACAGAAAACACCTCTATGAGTGTTTCCTTGTTAAGAAATCAATTTATTTGGGTGCTCATGAAAACAAACAACTCTTCATTGACTGAAGACGCGATAAAGAATGAATAAAGTAACACAAGAAACTCACGAATCGCTTGGTGTTGAATGTTGACTCTATTGTGTGGAATGTAACTGATTGTTGTTTTCCTTTCATTTTGATTTCAGTGGGATATCTCTTAAAAAATACATACATTCCGCCTTGAAAGCGTTATGAAGTAAAATAACATTTCAGTCGTGCTGGAGCGCCAGAGGAACTCTCTTGATTAATGATAGTATTTTATACGTTTGTGTAAGATTTCTTCTTCTTTTACGCTTCGATTTATGACGAGATACTCGAGGCAGGTTTAGGGTCACAATGCAACAAGGTAGGCTATCTGATATGGCTCGATGCTACGCTGTATTCTAGGTTTGGGTCGTGCATTGTAACTTTGTAAGGTAAATAAGTTCTAATTTTTTAATGGTGCGCGATTATTTAGACAACAAACAGTGAAGCTGATTTCGAGCTTATGTACCTTGGGGCTGTTTTTTATTATTATTATCATTATTGTTTTTGCTTTGTTTTCCTTTTCTCTTTTTACTTTTATTTTGTTTTTCTCCCTCACGTGTCTCGCTTGTCCCCAAAAAGCTCCAATGAAAGCCCCAATAGAGTTTGCGAAGATTCGTGAGTAGATATAGCACAAAGACGAGACCGCAGGTTGAGTTGCACTTCCTCGATAATTCTCCTTAACCCACCCATTCTCATATTAACTTGTGAAATCACATAGTAGATGTGTTTTATTTCTCTTTTTAACTTACGAATTTAGGACGAAAAAGCGAAAACTTTGTTAACTTCTTAAGTAGCATCAGCAATCAACATGGAGAGACTAGAGGATGACCCCGCTGTTTAGGGCCACTAACCAGCTTTTTTTTTTCCTTAACCCCACAACAAGAACAAAGTTGGGAAGGTGTTATAATCTAGTGCGTAGCTTGACACGCATAATTAAATCTGAATGACAGCAGGATGAAAATGTAGTGAATAACAGATATTTAATGACAGTTGCAGCGTTTGGTTAACGGTACTTTAGCGCCAACACAAGAAAATTGCGCGAAACGACGCCTGAAAATAAATCGGTGATTGTGTGTGAACGCATTGTGTGTGAACGTATAAAGACTGCTTTCAATAACGCTGGTTGATCAAGTTTACAAAATTTACACGTTAAAAGAGAAAGAATAGTTTTTTTGACACTCCAAAACAAGAGATGAATTTTGTCCAACCTTCTCAAGTAATTCGCCCTCGAAGTAATGGGTGGAAATAAAACAAACATTCCTTAGATGTATATTTAACTCGCTTGTCCACCCGAATATTAATAACGAACTTGAATAAAATGACTTCCCGAAAATTTTGCACAAAGTATTGACAATCATTTAAGCTATAGACCGAAATAGACATCGAAAACTTTTGGCATGACGTGACTAAGAAAAAATCACAAAAAAAGAAAAACACTTTTCCGGTAACTCGGAGAGTTCTGGTCTCGTGGTTGGGTCTGAGCCAAGAGCTCTATTGATGGGTAGCGTCAGATGGACGCTATTCAGCTAAAAATTAGATTCCTCCTTTTGAAGAAAACCTATCTTGGCGAAGGAATACGTGTCACTTGCAAGGCTCGGCAAACTCTGGTGCCCCTTACGGATACTTTTCTTTTTAAGGCTTTCACTGGTTTCCTTATGAGACACACCTTCTGACACTCGCAGCCACTTCAACCTTTAGGCTCTTCCCAAAGTCAATGACGACCAGATGGAAGACAACACAGCACACAGCTTGCTTCTCAATCATAATTCTTTTTGTAACGGCAACTGACGTATAAAATTATTGTCAAGAAAGCCCAGGCAAACTTGTGCCCCAATTTGCTGTTGCTTCCAGGTAAAGATTTACCCAAGGTCACCACAAACAGCTTACTTCTCAATAATACTTCTTTTTGAAATGGCAAAACTGATGTACAAAAACTAAGTAAATTTGCATGGTAGAAAAATTACTGACAAGAAAGCCCAGACAAACAAATGTCCCGGTTTGCTGTTGCTCCCAAGAAAAGATTTGCCTTGTGTCTGTTACTTTATCCCTGTATAAGACGATATTTTTTTTCTAGGAAACCAATCCGCTTAGTCCTCGGGATTTTCTCTTTTAGCTCTCTGATACCTGTGTTGTTTATGTAAGATACAACATGGTCGAATGTTCTTGACGCCAATAACGTTTTATTGGAACCACCACTCGATTTCAATAAGCCATCAAACGTGCCATAATATGTCACAACGAATGCTTCGTCCTCTCTATCACATCACTTGAGTGAAAACCATGCTAAAGGGACGCATACGCCGTTTTCGCGCCTTAAGACACTAGCTTTTGTTTGACAAATCTCGATGGGAAACTACTAAAAAAAATTCCCCTTCAGTGATAAATCTTAATTAATCTACCTTGCAGCCACACAACCCACTTGAAAGGGAATACCAAATTTTTTCTTGGCTTACGGAGGAAAAAACGAAGCAAACGATTGTTGTCGTCTGCCATTGATCTGGGGGGCGAAGAAATTTTGGATTTCCGGCACAATGCATCTTCTCTCTTTTTAAGGTCACTGAGTTAACCTTAATCCATCGTTTCTGTCTTAAATCAATGCAATCTAAGTGTAAAGATTCACCTTAATGAACATGTACCGCCAGACGTTCCACAGTATGATAGAATCTTTCCCCAAATGTCCTTCAGTGAAAATTAACTCTATTCAGGTAATTCCTCATAATTTTAATGTTTTAAGGTCAGCCTGCCGTTTTGCCCGTCCACAAACCAAAGTCCTTGTCTGTGTTCTAAATTCAATGCTGATGGTTATGAAAAGGGAAATTTCCCTAACAGCAAACTTTCGTTTTCATTATGCAAATCAAGTCTTGGAAAGATGTCAGAAAGCAACAAGAGAGTTGACATTCTTGTGGGTCGTCACGCAATGTTTCTCATTCAACGAACTCATGCTTGAACAGTCACTTCGTAAAAGAAGATTGACCAATCACATGTAGGTAAGATTGCATAACAACTCAAACGAGGAAACCTAGGATTCAATTTAGCCTTCAGCGACGGTGTCAGCAAATCAAGCAGTCAATCGATCGATCGTCTGTTTCTTCTTGTTAATAACTTTGAGCACAAGGTAAGTACTAAATGACACTATAACTAATGAATCCAACTCATAATGTTATGCATACGGACTGAATCATCTGTCTTTCTTCAATAGCGTGTGATCACATAGTCGAAGCATTCGTAAAAGGTGGTCTAAAAGCGCTTTTGTAAGGGAACAAAAATACAAACTATAACGGGTAATCGCTTGCAAGAGCTTTTCACTAAAAGCGTTAAGGATTTGAAAATTATTGTCGATGGTACAGACGTGGGCGAATGTTCGGGAGTTCACCTATAAATACTCAGTTCTTTACTGACATTCACGTATGTCGAAATATTTTCACAGCATACGCACGAAAATTAGCATCAAATGTCTCCTTTTAATAGGGGTTACAAAACGATGTTCAAATTCTTTTAATTTTCGCTAACTAGAGCCTAAAAACAATAAACAAGTCTAGTTCAGTTTCGTGGTATCCGTCGCTCACGGAAATTTTAGCTAATAGTAGCCCAACAAAGCTTTCAGGCCTCGTCCACACTATGCCTGAAAAATTTGAAACGCACCTCTTCTGTTACGGTTAGGCCTTCCATCCACACTGCAACGCACATAACCGCATAAAAAGATCAGTGCCAGATGATATGATAAAATGCCAGATGATATGATAGTAGATACAGGACAATCACTCCATATCTGTACGCACAACTTCTCTGCCTTGGCCGCTTCGGCTGCTATCGTCGACAGCTATTCAATACTTTTGTCTGATTGTCTTCTAGTAAATGTTAGAATCGCTTTGGTCATTTGAGTTCTTGAATGTGGAGAATCTTTTCCTAATGCTTTTGCTTCTTCAGGAGTCGGATAATGTTCAACAAACTAGTCGTGAATGTCCTGGTATTTTCTTTGCCTAGACTCCCAAACGATGTTTTTCATTTCTTTCAGTCGATGTTTTGTAGCCCATTGTAGAACTAGGCAATAATTTACTTCGTCATCGAACCAAAAAAAGTAATCTGTCTTATTTTAAGTTTGGCATTGGTTGTTGGCTTTTTACGTCGTGACCTAAATTTCAAGTTTGAAGAAATTTAACGAAGCAAAGGAGAACGCGACTAAACCCTCGTAAACAACAGCATTTGGCGGGAGAGGGAGCTATTGCGGGAGAGGGAACTATTGCGGCTTCAATGTCAAGCCTTATTGCCGGTGAGCATGCTAAGCGCAAGATTACGCAATTGTGCCTCCTCTAAAACGCCATATAGTCTGGACGCAGAACATTTCATCCGTTTTTATGCGTGGACTGAAAACTTCCGTTCCTTTCTTGCACGTAAATTTGCGCTTTCAAATTAATTTTTTTAGAGTTTAGTTACATTAACAACGGGTTTCGGCACCCTGGTGGTCGTAACTTGAGCTACTCGCTTACGAGAATGGTTTTAGGGCTTGCTTCGACTGTAGGTAGGAAAATTAATGTGTTGCGAACAACTTTTCGCAAAAAGCAGAAAAGCAAACCTGAGATAAATTGTCAATCCAACTTATGAGTTAGCTTTATTTCTCTTATTGTGTCATGCTACTTGGAAGCAGCATGACGCAATTATTATTCGTGAAAGTATACCAATAGATTCACAATGAGCCCGCGACCCTCCATCGCACATTTTTTGAAACATGATCCAAAAAAATCGCGTTACAATCAAATCTTCATTGATTGTCCAATCTTTCGGTTTGTCAGCATTTGCTTGCCTGGTGCCATTTTTTCATGAGTAGGAATAAGATTTGATCTGAATAAAAGTAAGTGCTACACAAAAGTAAATTAAGAGTGGATGTCTACAAAAATCGAACAAGAGTTGGCCACAGCTCAAAAATCGATTTTGCTCAAATTTTGTCCAGATGTAGCCTATTATGTCTGTAAATGCACTGTATAGTTATTTAAGTCATGAGAATTTTTATTTTTGAGAAAATGCCAATTTAGAACTACCTCTCGAAATCGCCATGTTTTGCTTAGAAATTAACCCTTACTTTGCCGTCAAATTTCGCTACGAAAATCCGTTCGCGTCAGCTCAAAACCTCCGAAAAGCTGTTCTATGTTGTGTAAACATCC
>BLAZ01000393.1:414757-417257 GCA_014633955.1 Acropora tenuis | reverse complement strand
AAATCAATGTGAAGTATGTGATGGAAAAATATAATTTTGTCTCTACTCCACAACAAAAGACTACATAGGCATCGCTGAACCAAATAACTTTATTTTGGGAGGGCCTGGCGATAACCAACCCGAACACTATACTAACAAATCACAAAAAAATTATATGACAAGTCCTTACAAAACAGCCGGGGATAAAGCCATCTCCACACAAGTAGGTCATTTCGACCCACAACTCCAAGTAAGAACTCAGGCTAGGTGCCAGTTAGGCTGGTAAACTCAACTCTATTACTAGTTCACAATACAATTGGCCTACATCCCCAAATAAGGTCTCAGGCTTATAGTGCCAGACAGGCTGCCAGTAAGGCTGGGGAACATCGACTCAACTCCATTATTATTATGGCAGATATACACATCTGGATGCCAGATTAAAAAAAAACACAACAACAGCTAGGCGGATAACCGTAGCTAGCTCCGTGTATAAATTTACAAAAGATATACTATTTAAAATATTATACGTAAATCTACTTAAAATTCTCTAAATAGTTAAAAAGGACTCATAAAATAGACAAATAAACAAATAAAACCCTAACAGTTCATAGTATTGTGAGTCTATTGTTTAGCTCAAAACCTTGAAAGATCTGGCAATATTCAAGCTTTTTGTTCACTTTTTTCAACTGTGACCCTGCACAAAACTAAAACAATCATGCATACATTAGACAATAAGCCAATGAAAACTTTTGGTTCTGGTCAATCAAGCATAATAAATGGAATAAAACAAAAGATTGTGCAGGGTTGAGGCCCTACTCAACATCAATGCTTGCTCTTTTGTCAGCCCCTTTATTTGAAGTTTGTCGACTTTCATAACCATCCATCCCTTCTATTAACTTTGGTTTAGGGGGCCAACATTTCTCTCCCTCACTACCCTTCGGAGATTGGTATCCAACCGAGGCAAAGAACCTAGCCTGGACGGGTATAAGCGTTCTTCGGGCAGATATCTCGGGGGTTTTTGTCATGGTAAAAGGCTAAGGCTGAAGCATTGATCCTTATTGGTTATATTTTCTTTCAAGTATTTTAGTTAACCCATGCTTACTTGCCCTTGACAATACCTATCGCTCGAGAGTAAAATAACTGGCACGTAAGGGCCTAGGCGTGATTATCAATAATGGTGAGAAGCTGAAAAAATGACAATAGCTTTAGTATCCATACGCTCGGCCAAATGACAAACTCACTCTGTAAAACGCACCTTGTGGTGGGCCAAACTTTTGTTCTACATGTGTAACTCAATAGTTTTGATGCCGGCAGTGGTGTTTTGATATGAATTTGTATATTTCTAGAATAAGAAAAAAAAGGGCGTAAAATTAAACTCCACAATCTAACCTCGTGACAATGTTATTTTCCCTTTAGGTTGTTTACTTTTTTAACCGATCTGACTTGATTTTAGCGAGATTTCTGCTTCAGTGTCTCTTTTTACTATAGTGAAACAATAGCTGTGACTTTGCTCTAAACGACGTCGACGAACCGATAACAAAGCAAATGGTGAACAAAATAGGTTGCAAAAACATTTTCAATTTAGATGGAGAAAAACCCTCTTTACATCGACATGTTCTGTAATATTCAAAGTTAGAAAACTTGAACTTGGGGAAATCCCCTTGACATATCTCACATAATTGGGAAATAAATAATCCGTATCGCCAATCTTATTGGCCTTAAACAATCTGTGTAAATGGATAAGAAATTTGTGCGTGAAATTTCTTGAAATTGAAGGATATCGACTTACCTCAGAAGGCAAGACCATCAATATAAAAATATTTTTTTACGCAAGAATGAAACTCACTGATTCTCGTCACCTAACCATGGGGCTCAATTCTTTGCTCAAAAGAGAAGAGCTGTGGATTAATCAAGAATGCAAAAACACCTGAAGCCGCTTCGATGAGTGCGCTTCTGCAAAAGCATTGGGAAACCAACATCGCTGATGAAATAACCTGACTGAAGTGCATATTTAGCCTCGTACGCGACCTGAGGCTTTGCACAGGTAACTATTGCCAGATCACCATTTTACCGTGCTTTTGCCTTTCTGCAGGAAGGGGCATAAAAAATGATCACAGATGGCGTCAAAATGTGGTTAAATCGTAAAAGGAGCACTCGAGCTGCAGACTAGTGTAGCAGTACTTGAGCGCGTGGATTGTTTTCAAGTCGCCATGAACCGACTTTGATTTCGTTGTCCGTGAATATCTCCTACCTAACTTTTTCTTTTTCATGGTGGATTTAAAAAGGAACGTAATGATTTTGCTCTGAAGTCAATGATGATATTTTCTATGATTGGTCTCCAAGCCAATGTCTCTTGGCCAAAATAATCGCTTTTCACCTTGATCTTAAAGAAAGTGTGCAACTTCGGCTCACTTTCCATCTGTTGAGTCAAGTACTCGAAGTTGAACCTCTTGTTGCGATAACTGGACTTGCAAGGTAACACCTTAAAGCCATAAGTTTGAAAACCTGTTCCCTCCCCAGG
>BLAZ01000393.1:383080-388080 GCA_014633955.1 Acropora tenuis | reverse complement strand
TGCAAAAAACTACGTGTAAAAGAAGCCCCTGATCACTGGGTATTTAATTTTGAGGGCGTAGGGACGGTCGTAGGACGCGAATGAATATAAATGAGGACAACTCGAATATATATAGCCTGCCGCTAATGAAGCGACAGAACAGCATACCATGTAACACCCCAAAGAAAAGGTTACGTAACCCATGATAAATACATTTATATTCTAATTCGCTACCCCGCTCAAACGAATATAAAACATTTATCATGTAACAAGCAACCTCAATTGGGGTGTGTCAACACGAGCCGTGTGCGAACTAAAAGAACGGGAAATGCGGAAAATTAAATACCCAGTGATAACGAAACCGACAACAATGAATGAACACTATCCTTAATGTAACCGTCTTTTGCCTTGTCTGATTTCCAACGGCCGTGTCTTTTAAACAATCTGTCAGGCACTCGAGCATTAGCAGCAGCAGAGGCACCTCCGGCCCTAAGGCTATGGACACCATAGTCTTGCTTGGGAAGGCCGATGGAATCGAAAGCACTAAGCACTATCTCCCGCGCTCTAGTATAAGACAGAGGAACAGACCCGCGCAATTTATAGGTTCCGGTACTGCGAAGAAAAACGACAGGGCGAAAAATGAATTCTTCACTGTCTGCTGAAAAAGAAGCGGCCGCAAAATATCGTTGAACTAATAAATAAGGACATGTATGCTTGAAGGTCTTAGCGATAACAACCCAAGCCCCATCCCTGTAAACGTCAGTCTTACTTCGATGAACAAAGACTCTCATAAAAGAATCTTCAAACTGAAAGTCACACCTGCGTAACTGAACCAACTCGTTAAAGCGAAAAAACCCTGCATAACCCAAAAGGCACAAAGTAAGCACACGTAAGTCAGACAAACTAGCTGAAGACGATCCATACTTAGAAACTAAAAGCTGAATAGCCTCGGGGGTCACCGGCTCTTCCTTTTTAACAGGGACACTGAGAAGCCTCTTAGCAGATTCTATTAAAGGTAACACTAACGAGGAATTACAGGGGTCGGGTAGACCTGCCAAATCGTGCACCCACTTGAGCCCATAATGGACTTCGTCAATAGTACTGCAAGAAGAAGATTCTTGAATCAAGCTAAGAAAGAACAATGAAACGTGCACACTAGAAGCGGGAAATATAACAATTTCTTTAAACTGAGAGGCCCATTTCCTCCACGTATTGAACCCCTTTTCATACTTCCTCGCGGTACTAACGGCTTTGGATTTAAGAAGAACTGCGGGTAGATCTTGAACCAGTGCCCGGAGTCGCCCGTCTTCAACCTGTTGAAAATTAGGCTGCAAGGCATCTTTGAGAACTTCTACGAGGATAAGAAGAAAAATATATGGCAAAAATACCTCAATACACGCACTGGGAGTCAATACAGCAATATGCCCCTGGCCAGATGGAAAAATATTTAAGGCCGAGTGGGCCAACTCAAAAAACCACGGTAAACAAGCCACTCGGCGAGCTAGTTTCATGCGAAACGAGGACAAATAACCCGACGAGCGGAATTAAAAACGCACGGGCCAGCATAAAGCCACTCGGCTTGAGAAAACTAAGGCCCCTTAGTGCCAATTCTGACTGCCAACACCGCGCTGTTAAACCTGTCTGAACCAATGAGTGAATCTTTGTAACACCCGAGGGCAAAAATCCCTGAGGGGTCGGGAAAATGAATGTACTCAAGGACATACGGTTGAAAATGAATTGCATTTGCGAACAAGAAAGGCCAAAACACGTTAGACGGCCAATAAGGGACGACTAAAGTACCAACCGCACCGCATACAAGGAGATGCTGAACCACCCTAGAAATGCAGTGGACGGGAGGGACTAGCCAATTATTCTCTCCATACCAGGAGATTGAAAATGCGTCAACAGCTTCAGTGCCGGGTACGCGA
Organism: Acropora tenuis; assembly: GCA_014633955.1. Classification (NCBI taxonomy): domain Eukaryota; kingdom Metazoa; phylum Cnidaria; class Anthozoa; order Scleractinia; family Acroporidae; genus Acropora; species Acropora tenuis. The sequence continues at coordinate 386,173 of BLAZ01000393.1, read as the reverse complement.
AACCTAGAATTGAATCTGGGAAGATGGGCGTTGGCTGCATTCGCGAACCTGTCGACTGTATGTGGGCCCCAAAGGCGGTCCAAGTGTGTAAAGAACTCGGGGGTTGTATACCAATCATCGAAGTCTACAATGTGGCTAATCGCGTCAGCACAAGCATTAAGTTCCCTGGGAACCCACTGGGGAATAAGTGTGATATTGTGAGTTCGACAAAAATAGAAAACATCAAGCGCAATAGAGTGCAATTCTGCACTAGGACTCCCTATCTCCACAACACGAACGGCCCCTTGGCTGTCAGAATGCCACTTTACACACTTACCCCGAACCGAGTCTTTGAACGCACTTAAGGCAAATTGTATAGCCTTAAGTTCTCTCCAGGTAGAGCTCTTAACTGCTTCGCAAGCAGTCCACATACGGTGGGACACCTCGTTAGTGCCCACAACAAAAGCCCCGCAGGCGACGCTGCTAGCGTCCGAATAGCTAAACAAAAGGGGAGCATTATAAGGCAAAATAGCTCTCGTATTAAGACTAACGATATTGTTTTTCCAGAAAAATATTTCAGAGAGGCAATCATTATGAAGCCCGATGTTAAAACGGGAATCCCAACTACGGCGGGATTCTATGACCTTGTAAAGGAAACGGGTTTTGAGGCGAGTCAGGTTGCCCAAAACTGGCGACATGGACATAACATGACCTGCGATAACAGCACAATCGCGAGCCGTAACATAAGGTGCGGATAGGAGAAATTTGTCAATCAGAGCGACAAATTTGCAAATACGTATATCGGTAATAGAAATGGTACCGATAACTAAGTCCCAGTTTAAACCCAACCAAACAAGCGTCTGAGTGGGGGTCCATAGTGATTTGGCGGAATTGGCAACAAACCCCGCACTGCTTAAGGATGATTGCACAAACAATGAATTTTCCTTGGCCATAGGCAGTGAGTCCCCTTTTCCGCACCCATCGTCGAGGAACACAACAATTTTAATCCCGTTGGACCTCCAAAACTTAACGAGTGGTCTGAGACACTTGGTAAAGACATATGGGGCTGAGCTTAGACCGAACGGAAGTGATGCAAAACAAAAATACCGAACGGTACCAGAAAAAACCCAGGAGAAACCTAGAAAAGTTTGGTGATCCGGAAAAATATCAATATGGTGATATCCGGACTTGAGATCGAAACTGAAAAGGTAGTCGCCCTTATTAACGTATGATAATAAAACTCTCCAATCTTCACACCTAAACTTCTGTTACCAAACGAAATGATTGACATGACGTAAGTCCAGAATAAGCCTCTTCTTGCCTGAGGACTGTATCGAGACAGAGAGCGGATTAACGACGTGTGGAATAAAGGGTAACTCAACGACGGCGTGAGTGTGGACTAATTCAGCGATAGCCGACTCCACGAAAGAAGCGTTATTAAGAGCTGACTGATTGTTAGAAAAACGCGCCTGACAAGGTGTACTAATGAATGGAATCCGATAACCAAATTTAATAGTATCGATAACAAAACTGTTGGCGCCAATAGTGTGCCAATAACCTAAACAGGACCTAAGTCTACCCTTAAGTACTGGCAATGCGGAATTCTGTTCAAATTCAAATAGATTGCGATCGTAATCGAAATCGGCTAAAGTAATAGAGTCCCTTTCCCTGAAATACTCCAAATAAGAAGGATACATGTCTAATAAATGGACTAAAGCTAATATCTAACCTTGGAGAACAAGTTTTCAATCCTGTGGTCCTATTTACCTCCAATGCCCGAAAAACCAGAAGAACTAGGAAAGGACTGCCCCGAGCTTGAAGATCTGGTTTGAGGATTAACTTGACACTGAGATCTCCAATGACCTTGCTGGCCGCAGGCGAAACAAATATCGCTTGGTCTTGGTTTTCTGAAAGCGCCAAAAGTACGAGAAAAAGGTCTGGAGGATGATGAATGTTGGTCAGCAAAGGCGGTGGTTGTGGTAGAAGATTGGGGTTGTGAATAACCTTGCTTTGATGGCTTCGCTTTCTGTTGTCGTTGGTTGCGTTTACGAAGGGCCCTCTGCTCGGCACGGCGGATACGCTTTTCGTCCTCGGACCCGCTAGCCAGCTCGTCTGATAAATACTCGTTCACCAAATCCCAACCGGCGGCGGACTTGTCTGCCAGTCTGATAAGTTTGTTGCGCTTCTTGATGTCAGAGTCTAGTTCTTCCAGTTGAGTTTTAACAAGGTCTAATTTTCTCTTCCCGAGAGCAACTGACGCCGACTTCACCTTTTCTGCGAGGTCGGAGTTGAATTGAAACTGTTTCTTATTACCTTCGAATCTAAACGTGATCTTGGATTCTTCTTTAAGCTTTTTGGCCACAGAATCGGTATTGCTGCACGACTCGTCTTGATTATCGCGCTTCAAGGCGCCCAACTTCTTGTCGAAATAATCCTTAAATAGAGAGAACGCGGACGCTATATCACTGGATTCTGAAGACTGGAATGGTATTGAAGCTTCGAGAGATTGAGACGAAGGTTGTTTAGGAAGCGAAGACGGCAAAAAGCCGCTGCTAGAAAAATCTGTGTTCGCTGGAATAACCTCTTCAACGTCGGACATAATTTTGAGGGCGTAGGGACGGTCGTAGGACGCGAATGAATATAAATGAGGACAACTCCAATATATATAGCCTGGCGCTAATGAAGCGACAGAACAGCATACCATGTAACACCCCAAAGAAAAGGTTACGTAACCCATGACAAAGACATTTCTTTGTGACACAGCTGGCCTCGTTATCAGTTTAAACTACTACTGCAATAGCTTATTGTTTTCTGGCAGTTAACATGTAATACGCAATGTCCATGTTAAAAGTTTACAGAATTATTTTCCATAAGTCTTCTGCACTGTCAAAGGAGTGACACTTTCCCTTTTGTAGTTACTGATTAGAATTGTGTTGTTTGATTCACTACCATGGGGAATTTTGAAGGACTTTAGGGTAAACCGTCGATTTTATCAGTCTTGAGGTCTTCCTACTCTCGTTTGGCTGGGTGTGGGTATCGATAAAGGAGCTACTGCGAATTGGCGGGTATTTATTTACCTTCTCGTGGTCCGACACGCTTAGTTGTTTGACTCGT
>BLAZ01000393.1:349499-353848 GCA_014633955.1 Acropora tenuis | reverse complement strand
GATTATTATGCAGCACGCCTGGGGTTATGTACCGTCCTCATTTACATTACAATTACTTTGGAAAGTGACTGCTGACTTGTTAGTACCGAAGGAAGTATGCAAATTAAGCCCATAATGCGGAGCATATCGAAAGAGAATACACAATAGACCACTTTCGTAAATAGCGGCACATATTATTACTTCTTTGTATTTATGTTAATTAGACCTACTGGCCTCACTTTGGTTGAAATTTTTGTATTTTAAAGGTCAAAAACAAGACCAAAGTCAGCCATAATATGCACCACGTGCTAATCTCCAGTGGCCATCTTTTTCTTTTTTTATTCCCAGAATTCCCTCGTACATTTTCATTACGTCATAAGATACAACAGAAATATTCTTTTGAACTGTGCCCATGGCAGCGAGGCTAATAAGGCTTATTAGCATTAAAACAAAAGAATACTAAATTTGACCGCCATTATGAAAGAGGTCTATAAGACAAGGTTTACGCGCCACTGAGGCTTGATCCACGTGGTGAGATTAGAGGTGATCTGCATTTTACTGAGAAAGCGTAACCCAAAAGTGACCCCGGTTCGCGGACCCCCACTACGGACCAGGTCCACGGAATACCTACGGACCAGTCCACAGACTACCCCTGCAGACCACCCCAAAATAGAATAAAAAACAAAAATAAAGATTTGACTTACTGCATTTCATCCGCCATTTTTCTCGGCCCATTCTCCCGCAGGCTTGTAAACTCGTGCCAGGCTAAAATCACGTCTTCCAGCCCGATTAAGCCACAAACAGAAGGTAAGAACTTTCCTCCTTCTTGCCACCGGTATCTTTTCCCCGAAAACAGTTTTTAGACATTTTTTTGGTTTTAATATTTAGAAATGTAAAGTATGGTGACAAAAGTTAATCCCATGACTACACATGATGTATGCTATTCCATAGTAGTTCTGTAGATGCTACAACATTCAGTTTGGTCATATGAATATTTCCTCATGAAATACAGAATCAGTATACATCTTGCATAACATTTAGACAGCTGTGAAAGTAGATTAGTAATACACAAAGGTGAGACATTTTTGTACAGTTTTAATATGGAATTTATTTTCAAAAGTCCCATTGATAAAAATCTTCCTGCTCCTTTAAGGGGGAGTTAAACTTAAGTAAAGCTAACTTTGTAATGTGGTCCAATGCAGTTCTCTTATTATCCCTCTAAATGTGAAACAATCGAAAAACCAGGTTCTTACAAATTCCGGTATAACTCCCCCTCGAAGGATTGTAAGTCTTTGACAGAACTCAACAGATTTTACTAGACAGAACTGAACTGTTTTCCTTTAAGAATATATAGGATAAAGCAGTAACTATAAACTGTATGTTAAACACAACTTCATATTTCCAATAAAGAAGTGGCCAAGTGCACGGCAAAAATTCTCTGTGGTACTAATTTTTATATGTAACCTCCCAATTACTTAACTTTCAAATATAGATGTAAATTGAACCAAATCTCGATAATTTGTCAATAAGTCGCACAATGTCACGAATGAGTGGCAAACAGTAACAGATTTACAGAACAATTTGAAGTTTTCTCTGGCCGTAGAGTGTCTTGTTTGAGTGTTTGTCATGGGCAATCTCAAGATGAACTTGGTGATAGCCAACTATTGCTTCAAATAATCGTACTGGCAGTTACAAACCTTAATCTAGATTATATTGAAATCTCTCCGTAACCAGTTGAAACAGGCTACCAGGGAGGATAAAACTGCTATCAGTCGCTATTTTTGATGACACCTTTGTGCAGACGGGATTGAGGTGGTAATGCCTTGTTGATGTCACTAACTGCCAACAACATTAGATTTATGGCCTTGGAGCAACCAAAACACTCTCTGATATTGCCTGCAATCTTTTTTACCACCAAAGGTCCAGAGGGTGGTGAATCCACTGGTCTGACTGCTCTTCTTATGACAAGAGTTGTTGGATTTACACCTTCAGCTTCAAATTTTTTTCCTTTTGAAGTCACATCTGTGTCCAATGAATGGTGCACCATTGCTTCAGTTTCAGGTAACGATCGCTTTCGGAATGTTGCTTTAACTCTAGCATTCTTTGGAGCGGTAGCTGCTGAAATGTTGCTCATATTTTGGCTGCCATAGGCCTTCACAATGATTGCCACACAATTTGGATGGATTCCAAAAGCCTGAAACAATGGTGACAAACGTTATTTCGGCCAAAGAAATTGCAATCACATGTACATTTTCCCCTCTGAACTCTGTTGAGGAAGTGGTCCTCCACTGTCCACAAAGAATACGCTGTCTTTGAAACCCTTGCGAGGCTGGTCATTGTTCAACACAGTCTTGGCTTTTCTAGGAGATTTGCTTTTTCCTCTTTGGAAAAGTTGGCACCTAGCGCTGATAGGTCGCTGAGATTGCAAGCCGACTACCTTGCAGAGAGTTGAGCTGAGGAAATGGACAATGATATGATCTTAAAATTGAAGCACCTCCTGTAGACTTCTGGATCGGGAAAAACTTTGCTAACCTTTTTAAGGAAGTCTTCCACTCTTTTGGGGTCATCTCTGGGGGACTCTCTGTCAGCAAGTGTTGCTGAAACTGATGGCAGACCTCCCATTTGTTGGACAACTGAAACCATGCTGGTTCTTCTTCTTGGTCAAAGGAAGCTAATGAAAAATCTTGTACCCCTTCTTTTGCAGTTTTTCGCGTGATTTTGACACATCAAGGTTCTATAAAATATACAGTTTTTTTTCTCCATTTATTTATTTTATATTTCTATTGTATTACAAGAATTGAAGATGATGATGCTATTTGTAGAATTAAATATCAGGTAACATTAATTTAATGGAGAGGGCAAGATATAGTTAAACTAATTACAAGCCCTTTGGTTAAATTACAGTTTTATTTAGGTTAAAAGAGAAAAAAAGAGAAAAGTATGAACTCTATAAACTATGAAAAAAACACATATATGTTGCAGGGGTGCACTTCTTGTATCATAATTATATTACTCAGATACCAAGGCCAGCGAGAAATTAGATGGCTTTTCATCTACTAAGTGACCATAAATCAGTTGGCAGGTGTTTAGCTTATCACTGTCAGGGAGCTTAATTAGGCCAAGGTTTACATAATGGGGCGTAATATGATCTCGAAGTGGAACATTATTAATAACTCAATACGGCTTGATTTTGCAGCCTTACTGATACTCGAGCTTCGTAATTATTACCCCACAGGACGTAACCGTAGTTTGAAAAGGGTAGAAAAATGTATAGTAGATACTTATCAAAGACTGTGTTGTTACATGTCGTTTCAGTTTTGCGGTGATATTTACACTTTTGCTGATTTTACTACTAAATGGTAAATGAGATCATGCCAAGACAAAAAACAATCAATAACTAATCCTAAGTATTTAATGTTGTCCGACTGCTCAAGATATTGGTTGCCCATGAGGCCGAAGGACGAATGGACTATTGAATCAGAGGTCATGAGAGTAAGAGGAATAATTGTTTTAGTGACTAGTTGGTAAAAAAAATATCGACGCAAAACATCTTTCGCTAGTTAAAGCTAGACTTTTGCTGCTAAAACGTTACAAATATGGCCGGCGCTCTTCGCTACTAGTGGGCTACAACATATAGCCTAGTAGTAGCTCAACCAATCAGAACGCCGCATTGATAATAGCCCACTAGATGGATTTTACTAATTTTCAATATCTTGTATGCCATAAACGTCAAGGTTTGATAATAGGATATAATGGTTGACTGCATCGAATGCCTTACTAAGGTCTAGAAATATGGAAATGGCATAATTTTCTTCGTCAAGGGCTCTCGTTATCTCATCTATAAGGTCTGCCAAGTAGTCAACCGTGGTCATGTCTAATTCCCTTGCCTCTGTTTATTATTGTTTTGTCTCTGTTTATTATTCTTCGATAGATCCTTATTTCTATTATGGCTGTCTTTCGTGGGGAAACAATTATGATGCTCCTCTATCAAAGGCCGTGAAATTGCAAAACAAAGCTGTTCGTATAATCAACGATGTTCCCCTTATGAAATCAATAACCCCTCATTACGTAGCTTTGCGCTTCTTGAAACTTCCCGATATAATTAATCTTTGCACGTGTTTGTTGTTCTATGATTACTTAAATGGCGATGAAGTTCCAAGTTTTCCTCTGACCTTAACCTCTGAGCAGCATACTTATTACACTCGTAGTGCATTATCAGATCATCTAGTTATTGAGTCGTTTCGTACTAACTTAAGGAAATTTTCCCCAAGTATAAGTGGTAAATATTTTTGGAACAACATTCCCTCCTGTATCCGTCAAAAACCTTCTAAAAAACAATTTAAATGTGCACTGAAAAGTTATTACGCTGC
>BLAZ01000393.1:331999-334499 GCA_014633955.1 Acropora tenuis | reverse complement strand
GCAAGAAAATGTGAAACGATTACTCCTACGACTTACAACCGCACTCTCCAGTTGAACCAGTTTAACCGGTTTTACTTGAATCAGTGATCACCAGTTAGAACATGAATATTTTAAACCCTCTCAAAGACTGTAACTTCCGCCTTTTCTTGGAAAGCTGTCGCACCATGATGTTTGTGAGAGTTGAAACGTTACCTGCCTTAGTTTGAAGAGTGAACTTTGGACGATGAAGAGTAGGCCAACTGGGCCATGTTATGTGTCCAATACTGATACCGATTCTAGCACGCGAAGCAGTGGTGTTATATAGATGTCTTATTGGATGTTTTGGCGTGTAATATAGCGGAGTATTTTTGATGAGCTTCCGCTGGGCGACCCAAAATACAAAGAGCGAGATTTATTATCCAACTTGGATTGCTAATAAAGAATTTTTAGAAACACTCTTTTCTGGAAGGTGTGACAGGTTTTCGCGGAAGCGCGCAGTGAAAAAATAGGTTTTCCATCGTTCATCCTTGCATATATACAGCAAGTAGTTTGATGGTGACTCACATTCGAGAAGTTTCTGAAAGTCGCTCCGTTCCCAGGCCCTTTCTCACGATTTAAGCGCGGTTTTATACCAATTTGCCCCCTTGGGCCCGATTTTGGCGCATGCGTCGAGCTTACATCAAGCCAACGACAGAGGTCTTTACTAATGAGAGATTACAAAAAATAAATAGAATGAGAGCGCATTTAATTTCGTGACTTACGCCCGTGTTTGATTATACAAAGGGTCAATGGAGGGTAAGATTCTAGGGGGAGGTGAAGGTGTTGTTCAATTCTTGTATTTCATTTACATGTCACATTGTCATCTCACTTGTTTTAGATGGCTTACTTAAGATAGTATTGGATTGTTTGTGAGTGGTTATAGATGCTTTTGGGGTGGTTATTGAGTTTTTTTAGGTGGTTGGAGATTGTTGTAGATGGTTTTAGTTGGTTGTTGGTATGTTTCAGTAACTACGCGTTTCTCTTGCCTGACACTAGCTGGTTGCCGTGTGATGGGCCTTCCCTATGTCAAACCTAAATATCAGTCATGGATTAGTTATGTCCTGCGGCACATAACAGGTGTATACGCTGAGTGGTTTCTGCAGGCTACGATAACAGATATTTATACATCTCAGCGTGAGCCTAAAGGCACAATGCAGGATACATACAGATCATAAACAGTCGGAGTAATCAGATGGCTCGGTTTATTATTTGTTATCTTCAGTTTGTTGAAGGACTTGTCCTATGTTAATGTTTTACTTGGGGTGGTTACATTGTTTAAAACGCAAAATTTAAATTTGGTGCTAAATTAGCAAACTCGGGGCTTTTTGTTGCCAAAACGTGGATAATTGCAATCTGCAAATCCTACAATCGCTTGAAAATATGCAAGGTTTCCTCGTCCTCGCTAACTTTTACACGGTACGAGTTGTACGTTGCAAAACTAATTTGCATGATTAAATTGGTTTTCTACGTCAGCTGACCGGCGTGCAGGAATAATTATGCAACTTAATAGACAAAACAGTTCATTCGTTTCGAACTCGCTTTCAATATCATACAATGACAGGCAAGCTAGAGTTGTTGTATTGCTAATTGTCTTTTCATATTTGCTGACGTATTTTTGCGTGGAAGGATACAAATATGGACTTGAACTGTCCCAACTAATGTTACGCCTTTTGTCAGTTTTTAGGTCCTAAACGTTAGGGTGCGTTTCTTTAAGAAAATCCAAGAATGGATTCTAAAATCTGAAAGAATCCGAAAATGGATTTTGCTTTTCTTTACTAGAGAGCTCAATCTAAGATCTTTCGGATCATCCAGTCTGGAAGTGGATTCTTCGGTTCCTTTGGCGCACCATGATCCGAAAGATCTTGGATTGATCTGTTTAGTAAAGAAACGCAAAACCTATTTTCGGATTCTTTCAGGTTTTAGAATCCAATCTTGGATTTTCTTAAAGAAACGTACCCTTAATTACACATTTAGCTAATTTTTAGCGTTTTCGAGGATTACTACCAGGTTACTTTTCAAATTAAGAGTTTGGTTTCTGCGGAAGGAGGAAAATTGCAGTACTAGTAGGAAGCTGAACTTATTAATAATTAAACCCAGATTAGGCTCTTCAAAATGGATGAGCGCGTCGACAAGGAAATATCGTTCAAATCAATTGTGTTCATCAGTGACTGAAAAGCCACCTTAGTTGAGCTCGGCGATCCTGCTCAGTTCGGAACTAATAAGCTAATAAGCTTACAAGAGGCTTAACGAGAAGCTTCTCAAATTCAGATCTTACTCATGCAGATTTTGTGTGGTTAAGATGGAAACACTCTTCAGGAAAGAGAACTTCGCAAAAAGAATATTTATCAGCTTTGTAAATATGCCGCGCACTCTTGTGCCTTTTTGTACAGACGTTCTCAAACTCGTTAAAGCTACCGTAAGTTATATTGATATTAGTATTGCCTAATGCAATCGACCATTTCTTGTGGGGGGGGACAGGGGG
>BLAZ01000393.1:311060-318560 GCA_014633955.1 Acropora tenuis | reverse complement strand
GACTGTTATTTTGTCGTCGGAAGGTCGGTTTCTGAGTATGTCTCATAATCATGTTGTTAAAGTGGACAAACCCCGCCTCACCATCTGCCACACCCACTTAAACTTGCACAAAAGTCGTCTTTGGACACAAGTGCGAGAGAGCGACGAGGGATTCGAGGTTAATTTGCATATGCGAAAATGTAAGAGTGAGGCTACGTCACTGAAGTAAGCATTAGTCAGATGGAGATGACCTAACCTCAACAACTGCGGTATATCGGGTTAACTCTCGCCAAATTCGAAAGAAACAAATTGTGTTCCATGTGTGGAAAATGTTTCAAACCAAAATTATCGAAGAGTGCTTTTTAAGGGATCGAGTCTCAAGCGGGTGTGAATTGGAAATCCTCCTTGGCGCGAAACTCGACGGAGATAGCTGTTTGACTGAATTATTTGTAGAAACTGCGCCAGAAACAACGACAACTTTGTTTGAAAAGATCATAGAAATTAGGAAGCAGTTTTTGCCACAAATAAAGGAAGACTGTGGCAGCACGGGGTCGGTAAAAAGGCTAAACAAAGATTCAAGTGATCAAAAAACGAGACTCTTTCCGAAACTGGTCGGGGCGATCATCCAAGCATAAGCTTCTACTAATTTTCGTTGGTTATCTATAATTTCATTGAAGCCAAACTTACGCAAACCAAAATTAATCGCTTGCTTCGTACTCATCGTCGTCATATTCCTAGTCAATCTGATGTGAATTCAAAGATACATTTTCCTGGGAAACGACGTCTTCCCAATAGCGCTCTCTGATTGGAGTTTTACCACACCGCCGACTCACCGCCGTCATCACATCAGGTAGGTAAAAATTCAGTGTTGCAGGCGAGAAAAGTCCGTTTTCCCCACGACCGCGGACCACACGAAAACGCACTTTGAGAAAGTCTAACAGCCACTGAACGTGACGTCTGTTATACCTTGAATTTCCACTTGCTCGATCTTTCTTAAATAAATAAATTAAACGGTGCTAATTAGGGACACTATCCAGATCGAATTGGAATTTGCGATTACTGGTTTTTGAAGAAGGCGACAAACAGAGTACCCGGAGAAAAACCTCTCGCAACAGAGAGGAGAACCAACAAGAGAGTCAACTCAAATATAACGGCGAGTACGAGAATCGAATCAGGTATCAAACCCGGGCAACATTGGAGGGAGGCAAGTCCTCTCATCTACCTACCTACCAATCAACTGACCAACATATCTACCAAATTACCCACCTAGCTACCAACCTACTAACCTAACTACCTTCCCACCTACCTACCAATCTCCCAACTTACCGACCTATACCTACTAACCAAGCTACCAACCTACCTACCCACCAACCTATCAATCAAACTACCTAGCTATCGGAAATCATCATTTACAAGGATACTTTTATTCATTCATGTCGATGTAGACAAAATGAAGGTCCGTGAAATTTAGCCACTCTCAGTTAGAGTCTAACATTTTTTAGAATGAAAATTAGATGTCTCTCTATGAATTTTACTCATTTCTCCTGTCAGTGGCAGTTTGATTTATTCTGAATCTCTAGGCCACAACTGAAGTAAAATTTATATGAGTGAATTTGTGGTTTTAGTCGCTATTTGTCGCGCGATCTCCGTATACGTAATCGTGACATCTCCGAGAAGTCAAAGAAAAGGAACCAGCCGTAAGTGTTCTAATCCTTCCAAAACCAAATTCCACTCTTACCACTAACAGAATACTGTCCACTTTCGCATGGAGAAAGAACATACACAAATTAATTCATTTTTTTGCTCAAGCCTGGCTGAAAGCAAAGAAAGTTCTGTGTGAGCCTATCAACTCTCAAAGCATGGTGAGTATGTCTAATTTGACTCGACAGGTGGCTATGGAACCCTTAGTTGCGGTTACTTGGCCTCTCGCGGAGTATTACTGTGAACGTGGTCCAAAATTTTTCCCGAAAATTTATATTTTGGGATTATAATACAGTTTCACTAACACATGTCTTGCGTTTTGTATGAGTGGTCTATCTTTTCTTAAAACAAATAACTTACTATTTCTTCAATTTGCTTCATCACACGGTCGATCTCGTTATTTTTGCTCTCGAGGTCCTTAAGGTAACCCTTAATTTCTTCGACGATTGCCAGTATCTCCGAGGGGGCTGATTTCTCTTGACTCATGTTGTGTGTTTCTTTTGAAATCAGAGCTGCACGGGTACTGAGAACGATGTTGTCTAAGAAGATTTCGCATATCCCTTGGTAGGTCTCATTATGCGTGTCTGTTTCGTTTTGTTGTCTAATATGCCGAAGGACTCGTTCCGAAGTTTCCAATCTAGCCAGCTGCCGTTGAGTAACCTCAGAAGCAAGGATGTCAGCTTCTGTCAGCCACCGTCTCATATCCCTAACGATTTGCTCATGTTCTTCCATATTCTTTTCGGTTTTATTCCCTGAAACAACAACAAACAGAAAGCTCACTTCTGTTGAGAATACTGCGAGTGGTAATAAGTGGTAATTTTTTTGAAGTTAAAACTAGCACTAAAACGTTTCTCCATGTTATCAGTCCTTCTTCACACCATGAAGTGCATAAGATATTTTACGAGGTTACCAACATGATGAGCAAAGGAGCCCCAGAAGACAGGTGTTTCGCCCATCGCCAGGCCTATATCCAACCCTAGGAGGTGCCTTCCGTATCTTGTTCTTTAAGCACTTCGGATATTTTGTGTCCCCTTCTAGTTTCTTACTCAAGAGCGGTGACAATGCCAACGGATTAACGTCATTGTTCTTTGACGAGGACGTTTGAACTGAGAACTGAGAGGGCGCAGCCATCATGATTTGATCAATTATTTCAGTTGAGATCATGGTTTTTTGCACCTGGTTTGGTCTGGGGCTCGAGCCCATCGGTCCTTTAGTATTCGAAGGCAATGCATATGGCCGCCGTGGTATAAAAGCCGTATGTTGACTACAGTCTACACTCCAGCTAGGATCACTTAGTTGTGTTTTGTCACCAGCCTCCTGGAGCTGTGCTACCTCCTAATAACGAGCCGACACGAATAATTTTCCGTCAAATAAAGTTTGGCCAAGGCCCTCATGAAGAAAAGTGGGATGGAAATCAATTACTAAACTTCAGCTGATGAGTCAAAAACTTCAAAAGCATCCGCTTGCAAACACCTTAGTTTTAGACGCTGTTCGTTGCCTCTATCAATCCGTATTATTTCCCCCGACCACTGATTCGTAAACATGGTCTCACAAGCTTAGTAAATACTTTGTTACTGAGAGTTGAACTACTCGTAAGCAATAATACACGCGCTGTACGGGATATTCGTTCTCCGAGAAGGAAATTGATGGCAACTGGACAATGATAATTTGCCCAGTACTATTACCGATTCTAACACGCGAAGCAGTGACCTAATGTGTGAAGCTTGTGGGATTTGGCTAAAGGTGACAAAGAATATTGCACAGATTAATGTATTTAGGTAAGTTAAAGCTACATGGGCCATATATGTGGCTTTAGCTTACTTAAACACGTTAAGTTGTTCGGCATTCTATATAATCTAATACTCTGCCAAATGTCCACCAGAGAGAAGTTAGAAACAAAGACAAGAAAAAGAGCGGCAATCAGTAAGGGGACCTAGTTTTTCAAAATGACCTTTCCAAAGAAACTTTGGTTGCTTGATATGTTTTGAGATAAAGGATGGGGAAAATATATGACAAAAAGTCGAAAGTATATAATTGTAAGATCACGAGCATGTTGGCATGAATAAGGATGCTGCATGGATGATTCGAAATCGATGGCGGATAGAGGATCACAAAAATCATTTGATGACCGAAAAGACATCGAATAATGATCATTTATATGAAAGGAATAATAGCTTGTGTATTTCCGGTTTACCGGTTACATACTATCAATGCATCCTTGTCTTAGACCCCTCCCCCCCTCCCCCTGGCGCTAGGTCCAGTTACCATAACACCATAAAAGCAACGCATGGCTTAGCACGCGTCACAGGACATACAACTTCAGTCACTATTCTCTTGAATGACTTGAATGGTGTTAAATTGGCGATGGCGACGCCATCGGCAGAAAATCTTGATCCTTCGGGACCGGAACACGTTAAATAACAATGCCCTGAGGCAGGTTGCTCACCAGCGGTTTTCCTTAAAACAATGGTTTGCTGCGGGTGCTCGGGCTTGCTGGCTCTGAAAATCTGGTTCTACTCATTGTTATTTCAGGATTTCCTTCGGGACCCTTGGCTGCCTCAGTTGTAATAAAATGCGTTGTCATGTTCTACGAAAGGGGCACCAGTAGCAATAATTATTTCATCAGGAAGGAAAGATTTTGGGCAGTTTTAAACAGGAATTATAAAACCTTGAGAAGGATCCGTGAGACCGTTAGGAAAGTTGTTGATATTCATACTTATGTTGTCTTTGTTTTTTTATTAAGCCAGTAAAAAGACGATACTCTTTTCTTATCATAATTTTACGAACTCATAATTCAAATTTGTAAATTACAAATTATGTCAGAGACAGAGTTTCAATAACACAAGGAACATAGATGATTTCTAAGCATTATGTACCGCTTGCTTCACACTAAAAGGCCTTAACTAAAAAACCCTTGGGCCGACGCTTTTCAAGTTGTCATTCTATTTTGACCCTTTGCATTTCATTGCGGGTTTCAAGTTTTTATTTCCGGTATATTTCTTTTTGTTCCAAAGCAGTACAAAGTGTTTTCGATCCATTTTAAGACTAGTCTGCCAGTAACGTTTATATAAATGGCATGTTGACATGTACAAGCAGGCAGGATCGGGATGCAAACGTTTCGTTGGGCGGGATGGCGGGATGGACAAAGCCTATGTTAGGTTTACATCCCAGTGTGAGCCTCAGGGCACATTGCACAATATACACAGTTGATCGGACCACTGATCAGATCGTAATTGAAGAAGATGAGAGAGATTATCGCATTTATGAACACTACGTAAGCAATTGTGAAAATAAAGGCTGTAAAAAAAATCAGGGTATTACTAGTAAACAGAGTAACGAAGTAACGAGTAACGAAGTAACGACTAACGAAGTAACGAGAAACCGGGTAACGGGAAAAAAAGTTGGAAGGGCCAAAAATTTCAAAATCGTTTAAAAATGCGTAAAATCGTTTGAAGCCTCAAAAGCCAAAAGCCTGAGAATGATGTTTTCCAAAGCACGGAAAGTCATTTCGCTTTGCTTTTGATTCACGTAACATCCATATCATTCCATGTACACATGATACCACGCTGTAGCAACGACCCGGATAGCATATGTTTTTTCTTTCGTTCGCCACAGTTTTCAAAATTGTACCCAAATCGACCAAAGTTAAATACTATTGCGGCTCGAATCAATCTTGAAATTAATATTTTCGTCAGGCCGTGGAGGGAAATCTATCACCTGAGAAGTGCCGATTTTATAATATGCGCAAGTTCGGATATTTCATCATCTTGCAACGAACATGATTTTTGGAATCGCTCTACATTCCTTAAAAAAAAAACATTAAAGAACACAAAAAGGGTTCGAAATAATTTTTCAGCGGATATTCTGAGAAGATTTTAGACTGCCGGGCATCCGGTCGGGCATTTAGCTATTTCAATACTGGCGTTCCGGAATATCCACTAAAACTGAAACTGAAACCTCCCGTGAGCAAGTCAGCATTTGGATCTTTGGTCGGAAACACGTTTGCCGTTTAGCTCATAGCATAAATAACGTGCAGAACTAAGAACTTCGTCGCTTCAATCGCTAAGCTCAAACTTCCCCCGTGACGCTGCAACCTTTGTCACACAACTGAAGTGTTTCACCGGATCCAATTATTTCCCCGTCGCGTAGTTTCGTCACCAAACGCTTGAGAGTTTTGTTTTTATAGCTATTTGTACTACTTTGCCAATGCAGTTGTTAAGATTTGGTATTTCTACACCGACATCTCAGCAGGTTCAAATGGAAATTTTGGTGGAAAAAAGGGAAAAATTTTCATGATGCCGGGTATGTAGTTTTTGAAAAGTCGTACCCGTGAGTCGCACAGAACTTTACAATTCGTGCAAAATTGTTAAAACTCGCTTGGTGTTGCGATCATAGATCGAAATGTTGAAATACTCTCAGGAGACTTCAAGGATCGTTTTAGTGGATGTTGAATGTATTGATTATTCATGATTCTTGACTCCCTGGTAAGTTTTTTGAACGACCGTGCTCCTGATTTTTCAATATAGTATGCTAAAGCTAAGAGAATTCGCTCACAACAAAAGCAAAACATCTTTTGGATCGCTTCGCATTTCTGAACAAATATACTCTCACAGGGTTCCAATTTTTGTACAAATTATCCAATGAGAGCTGACACAAGTACAAGTGAGTTCGAATTGTTTTTAAGTGTCGAAGCGAAGTTAATAGAGGGGAATGGTTATGAAACCCTGTGTTCTATCTTTTTGTTCACATTTTTCAACCGTGACCCAGCACAAAACAAAAATATTCCTGCATATATTGGACAATGAGCCAATGAAAACGTTTGGGTCTGGTCAATCAAGCGTAATGAATGAGCATAACACGAAAGATTGTGCAGGTTTGAGGCCCTATTCAACATCTATTAACTATGGACGAAGCATCGACATTTTCTAGTATACCCAAGCTCGAAAATTTCCTCAACCACAAAACCAAAATAACAGTTAAATTTCCTTCACGTTTACAAATAAATGTCTACAGTTTTAAGTAAGATTGTATGCGTTTTTCCGTGGAAATTCTGCAATAATTTCAGACTGCCGGTTATGTAGTATTTTAATAACACTCCTCGGCTGCCGGGCTAGGCGCAATGTTTCATTTAACTTTTTGGTTCTCAGCTTATGGGTCGTAGTTTACGTCAAGCTTGCTTTGTGAATTGGTTTTGTAGTTTCTATTTATATATCAATACTGAAAAACGATTAGAATCGATTCTACATTTTTTAAAAGGGATTTGGGAATTTTTGACCCTTCGAAGACTCCAAGATGACGAAATATCCGAGCTTGGGCATACTATAAAATCGGTACTTCTCAGGTGATAGATTTCCCTCCACGACCTGATGAAGATGATATTAATTTCAGGATTAATTCGAGCCGCAAAACTTCGGCGAACGAAAGAAAAAACATATACTATCCGGGTCGTTTCTACAGCGTGATATCATGTCTACACGGAATGATGGATGTTGCATGAATCAAGAACAAAGCGATTTACATTCGTCCAGTATCTATAGCTACCGACAAATTAGTCGCTATGTCTAGTCTATTTGTTATTTTGTTCCAGTCACTTCTCGAAACGACTCCAGAAAGAGCACAATAACTCATTCTTTGGTTCCAGAGTCACCGTGAACGTTAAGGTTGAATATTAGGGAGCTTAAGCACGCACGTTTTTGAGACGCGGACGGCAACCGTTTTCCCTTTTAACCCGTTTTCACACAACCACATTTACATTGCTAAGTATCTTTTCTCCATTAGAGATGATTAGTACAAAAATCTGGGAGACACCACTGTCCTGGC
>BLAZ01000393.1:231985-234485 GCA_014633955.1 Acropora tenuis | reverse complement strand
AAATTTATTTGCTGTCACATGAGTGTGTTTTCTTTCGTTTTAAGATATTTTCAAGACAGGTGATTTTTTCCTCTTATGTCCTGAGAAAAAAAAAAACAAAAAAACAAAAAAAAAAAAACGGTTTTTGCTTCGGTTAGGCCTGAATGCTATAAAACGATTGTGGTGTAATGCGGATTCTTAAATGTTTTTAGCATTCTTCTCAATCACGGTGAATGTTCATTCGAAACCTTTTGTTTTTCAATATATGCATTTGTTCTGTGCTGGCACAAAGTATTTAGTATTCTTGCAATTATTGTTCCAGTGCATTAGCGCAATACTCGCATCAAATTACGGCATCATCAGTTCGTATGTAGACTCCAAAGGTTCTTCTCTTGGTTGGTACGAGGTAGAAAGAGGAATTAACAACTCTAGCAAGTTTCTTGACCTCGACCGAAATATGTTTGTGTAGGTTCTGCTGAAATTACTATAGCTTTTTACCTGCTATTTTAACACTATAGTCTATCCGTCATTTTAGCACATAGAGCCCTGTCTCTTGAAGGTAGTGGACGTGTTGGAGCCTCAGAGTAGGTCTAGATAAAGGACTGAACAGTGACAAAGAGTGACTTTGCTCTTCCCTGAGGATGATTATGCATAAGGATAAATTAACTATTTAAATTCCCTCTATAGACCTATAGACCAAAAAGTGGAAAACAAAACAAAAACAAACAAAAAAAGCGAAAAAGAAAGATAAAAAATAAGAATGGTTGGAAATTAATCGTGTTTAACCCTTTCCCGTCCAAGAGGTTCCCCATTGACGAGTAAAATCGTCTGGCGTTAGACAGAGTAAAATCTATAAGTGCCCTGAGCACTCATTCGAACGGGAAGGGGTAATAGGGACATAGTTTTTGATGTTGTTAACCCTTTCCCGTCCAAGAGGTTCCCCATTGACGAGTAAAATCGTCTGGCGTTAGACAGAGTAAAATCTATAAGTGCCCTTAGCACTCATTCGAACGGGAAGGGGTTAAAGGCGTTGATGTTTGTACCACTTGTTAGTATCTTGCAATATTTTGTGGGAAGACCAGTAAACAAACTCGTTCTAGTTGCTAGCAGATGCCAGGTCGATCCTTATATGAAAAAAATAATTTTGCTACATGCAATTAGGCTGTCAGAGTGAATTAAATGTCATACAATTGATCAAGATGTGTCTTCTCTAAAAGTTAAACGGAGTTAAAGGTTCCCATAAATTTCAATTATCCTACCAGAGATGCTTGTCACTTGAGGAGGTATGTACGTTTTTAGTTTTAATTAAAAATAGTTCTTTGAAGAACTCTTTGTAGAATCCAAGTTCCTTTCTCATTCGACCCAGACAGATTCTAATCGTTTCTTTTTAAAACTAAGCCTTCTTGTGAAATTTATTTAGTGTTGCATGAATGTGTTTTCTATCGTTTTCAGATTTTTTTCCATAACAGGTGATTCTTACCTCGAATGCGCCGAAAACAAGAAATTCAGTTTTTCTTTCGATTTGGCCTTAATGCTTTAAATCAATCATGGTGTAATGCGGATACTTAAATGATTTTAGTATTCTCCTCAATCACGGTGAATGTTCATTCGAAAATTTTTGTTTTTCGATATATGCATTTGTTCTGTGTTGGCACAAAGTATTTAGTATTATTGCAATTATTGTTCCTGTACACCAGCGCAATATTCACATCAAATTACGGAATCATCAGTTCGTATGTAGACTCCTAGGTTCTTTCCTTGGTTGCTTAGTACGAGGTTAAGAAAAGAATTAACAACTCTATCAAGTTTGGTGACCTCGACAGAAGTATGTTTGTGTGGGTTCTACTGAAATTACTGTAGCTTCCTATCTGCTTTTTGAACACTATGGTCGATCCGTCATTTTAGCACAAAGAGACCTGTCTCTTGAAGGCAGTGGACCTCTTAGAGCCCCCGAGTAAGTCTAGAAAAGGAACTGAACAGTGACCAAGAGTGACTTTGTACTTCCCTGAGGATAGATATGCATAAAGATAAATTAACTATTTAAATTCCCTTCACAGAAACAAAAACTGGAAAACAAAAGAAAAACAAAAAAAGCGAAAATGAAAGATAAAAAATAAAAATAGTAGGAAATTTATCGTGTTTAAAGGCGTTATTGTTTGTACCACTGGTTAGTATCTTGCAGTATTTTGTCGGAAGACCAGTAAACAAGCTCGTTCTAGTTGCTAGCAGATGCCAGTCCGATCCTTATATGGAAGAAATAATTTTGCTACGTGCAATTAGGTTGTCAGAGTTAAGCAATTTAAGTGTCACTCATTTGATCAAGTTATTTCTTCTCCAAAAGTTTAATAGAAGCGAAATTAAATGGGATAAGGTTAGCATAAATTTAAATGATCATGCCAGAGATACTCGTCACCCGAAGATGTATGCTTTTTTAGTTAGGCACTCTTTGTACAATTCTAGTTCCTGTTCTCAGTCGACCCGTACAGATTCTTATCGTTTCTTTGTAACAGTAACTCGTCTT
>BLAZ01000393.1:204485-209485 GCA_014633955.1 Acropora tenuis | reverse complement strand
CAGAGAGAGTACCCGTCATCCGTCGGGGGCGATGAGGAGGGGGGATGGGGGGTATCCCCCCCTGGAAGGGCCCGAGGGTCGATGAGACGGTTCTCCTGTGTATATAGAGGGAGAAGAGCGACGTGTTGTGAACTAAGCAAACATGGCCGAGGCGAGACTCATATTGAATACTCTATGGGGTCAATGGCAACGAGTCGATACGATGCGACGGCAGATAAAGAAGAAGAAGACGGACGAGGATCGCGCTACGGTCAAGACAACCGAACGATTGGATCCTCGTGTCAAATGTAGTCTTTGGCGTTGGGCCATCACTCGTACTGGGGTGTCGGCCTCGGATGCATCGTACCTGGACGTCTTGGACGAACATATCGTGACCTATATCGTACAATTGAGCAGTTGGGGTGTAGTGCAGGACAAGAAAGAGAAGGGATGGGCGAATCTGCACCAGGAATTTCGATTATTACCACGCTGCCCCGTTCACGACACGGTAATTATTTATTTTTTATTGTATTCTGTTACACGAGGTTATACACGTTTGTGTTCTTTTCTTAGATCATATGGGTGTGGTTGAGCGACCCGAGAACCACTTGGTTTCGATGTCTTCACCCCACTCCAGAAACGGCCTGGTGGGATCACTGCCAATACTATTGTGGTGGCATTGTTTAGAAGTGGATCGAGCCTATGACCCGTTCCACAGCTTTCCATGCTGCAGTGTCTATGGTCGTCGACGCCATGCGAACGGTCCCGTCACAACATTGACCCAAGTGGCAATCCAGGTCGCTCGACTACGCCCTGGCTACGCGTTCATCACCGGTAAGTCTTTTTTTTTCTTTTCTTAATAGACGTTGGCCCCTTACGACGTCTGCGTGGTGGACCACACCGATGGGTTTCACAAACACGTTTGGTGTCCAAGTCGTCGATGTGGGTGGTTACGAACCCTTTGTCTGGAGATGCGATTGGAGGGTCGCTCGTTTTGCATCACGTACGGACACAGTAATTGTTTTGCTAAGGCACCTCTTTGTTTGTCGTAGGTCATGCATGCTCAACTCGACTATGCCTATAATGGTTGGTCGACCCCATTACACTTTTTTGCAATGGAACTGTCCCTGGCCGTCGTGTACTCGTGAAAACACTAGTTCAGTGATGGTGATACAAGGTCGATATCACTTTTATTATTATTCGTAGGTGATGCATACCGAGTGGTACCTCCATCAAAAAAACATTGCATGTTGGAAATGTCAGGCCTGTGACGACCCACGTCGATGGGACACTTATTTGAAAATCACGAACAAGTGGGAAGGCAAACCCCTTTGGTTTGGGAACTCGATCTGTTATCGATGTGGTGGTGTCAGATACCGTCATTCAACGTGGGTGTTGGATTGGATTACGGTTGGTGACTGGGTTGATTGTGATTGTGTCGTTTCATCTAGGTGATGCATACCGAGTGGTACCTCGAGCACGACAAGATTGCCTGTTGGAAATTTAGGGCCTGTGACACCCCACGTCGATGGGCCACTTATTTGAAAACCACACCCAGTTGGGAAGGCAAACCCCTTTCGTTTGGTCAACCGATCTGTCATCGATGTCATGGTATCCTATACCGTCATGTATGGGGAAAGTGGTGGATCGTTGCGGAACTTTGTTATAATTGTGATTGTGATTGATAGACCAACGATAAGGGGGTGATAAGCGATTTCAAATGACGCGGACCGGTCGAAGATGAGGTCTTCTTTCTTGCTGGGGTGGGTTTCAAGGTCACACCCCTCAGTTCCTCGGGCGTGAAGGGAACGGGTATACGGGATGGGATCTTTCTTTTTTTTTCCAGAAGATGGTGGTGTCTTGCCTCGCTTAGGGGTCTCCGATGGTGAAGGGGGTAGAATACGACGACGACGACCTTCTGCCGGGGTGGCATCGACGGGGCGTAGTGGTGGTGGTAATGGTACCCCATCGGGTTTAGCAACCCGTACCATGCGACGCATCCATTTACTCAAAGCCGGGGTTAACAATTCTTGTCCTTCTTGCGCCTCTTCTTCGGCCGTCAAAGGTTGCGTTTGGATTTGACGTAATTTCTTGACCGCTCGACGTAATTTCCTATCGACAGGTTTCACCCGTTCGACGGCCACGTCGTCCGGTAAAGTGGGATCGTTCAATAAACGTTGTTGGCGAGCGGCCAAACGCGCCGCATGGGATAAACGTCCATCTTCCATGAGCATTGCACTATGTTTTTGCACCAATTCGGGGGCTTCCGCCCGGGGAATGATGAGCATTTCTTCCATGGTCCCACGCCCCAAAATGAACCAACTCCGAACCCTGTGCGTCTTTTTTATGGTCTTTTTTAACGACGACGATGTCTTTCAGTTCCATGGGACCGGGTGTGGGTGGTGGTCGTTCGACATTACCAAACCGACGACTCTTGCACGATTTCATGATCTGTTTAAAATCTTTCCAAGCCAATTGAAGACGAGCCATGTGAGGTCGCATCTTTTCCATCCATTCCGGGGTTCGTCTCAATATCATGAACAAGGTCGTTGACGTACCAGACTTTGTAAAGAAGGAACGTGCCGTTTAATCCGTACCATACGACTCATCGTGTTGTTTTGTTGGTTTTTTGTTTGTTCGATTAGTCTTTATATTTTTTTCTTTTCGAGTCAGCGAATTTCTGCGCCAACCAACCGGCACCGGACAATGCAGCCAGGAGGGGAAAGTCAATACCAGACCTATCTTTAGGATCAATAATTCCTTTGCCTTTTTGAAATCGTCGTCGCATGTAATGCATCCTTCCACCGCGTTGGCGACGAGTGCGTCGTACGATATGCATGCCACGTCCCGTTAATGGTCGGCATCGTCTACGGATGGTTGCCATGGTGTATTTGACGTCCACAGGTCACACCCACTCTTTTTATATTTTATCCAAAGCTTTCGTCGCCCCCCAACCAGCAGCACCCGCCACGGCTCCCATGGCCGCTTTTTTGGCCACTTTTTTCGCCACTTGTTTGGTCATTTTTGCAGCCAGTTTTTTCGCCGCTCGTTTGGCCATCGTCTTGGCTACTCTTCCGGCCGCTTTGGCCGCCATGCTTCCAGCTAATTTTGATGCCATTCGTGAGAATATACCCTCACCACGTTGCCCTCTTTTGGGAAAGATACCGTGACGTCTCGGATCCGTTGCCGTCATCAGTCGAGGCGTTAGCCTCCCACCGCGTTGCTCACCCGTCAGTCTGAGTAATTCGTTTATTGCACGTAGTTGCACGTCGTCAACCCATGGTAAACCAGCTCCAAATTGTGGTAAGGGTTTACGTCCTTTGCGGGGTGGTACTCGGGGTCGACGTCGTAGCACGCGTGTCGTGATGGTTTTTTTTTTTGGTCATGCTCACATGGACGTACGTCTTTTTATATACGCGTTTATCCTGCCACCTTTTTGACCTTTTCTTCGTGCGTAATCCATCAATCGGACCAATCCTTTAGCTCCACGTCGGGATGCTCGGTCAATCCAAGTATTGCCAAATATACGTCCACCAAATTGTGGTAAAGGTTGACGTCTTTTGCGGGGTGGTACCCTGAGTCGACGGCGGCGGGGTCGGACTCGTGTCGTCACTTTATACACTGTTTTGATTGGGTGCCGGTGATTCTCGCGTGGAAGTATGACTCACACTCGGTGGTCGTCCGTCTTTATATACGGTGGTAATGGTACTGGTGTGCGTCACCTATTCCACGTTCTTTTTACGCAATCGTTGTCGTTCCCTGTCCGACATCTGGTCGAAGGCATCTTGTAAATCCCCACGATCCGATGGCATCCCACTCCGTCTCAATCGAGGTGTGTCGCCCCCATTACTCGGTCGACTGTCATCACCATCTCCATCTGGTGATGGTGGTGGTGGTGGTGCTGGTCTCCGTCAAGGTTGTTTACCCCCTTGCGTCGGTCTAGCAGCCACAGGTCCTCGTACACTAAGTATGGGTGATCGACTCACATTCCGAGCGGGTACACCCACTCCGGCCGGTGACGACGTACGTGGAGCAGGCGGTGGTGGCATCAGACTATCCAAAATGGATTGAGATTCAGGGGAAAGCTCTTCAGACGAGGCCGGTGAAAAATCAAACCCTTGATTGATGATATTGACCGTGGGCGAGAGGGGTTGCATAGCCGCTTGCATGGCTTCTATCCGGTTCAATCTTCCTACCGGACTACTGGGTAACGGGGACGGTGTGTCCATCCTTTCCAAATCTCGAGGACTATGTGTTTCTCCTAAACGAGCACTTAACAGACGCGCTTGACTGGCTTCGGCTTCTCGACGACGACGTCGACTGGCTTCCTCACATTGCTCGCGTCGGGTCGCCATCCTCTTTTATGCGGTAGCCTTTCGTTATACCCTCTTTATGTAGCAGATCCGAAAACACGCGCATGCGATCGTCCGACGCCGGGTGTAAATCCAACATGATGTATCCAAACGGTCGACGCGTAGCTCTGTCAAACACCTCCATCACGTCTTTCCATCGATTGGGAAACGCTTGCAAGAGTAAATTCTTCAAAACCAATTTATCGCGAGGACTCTTGAAGGCCACTATGTAATGCGCTTGACGATTGATGGTCTTGGCATATTTTTCCCGAGGAAACATATCTTGACATAGGTAAATCACCGTGATGTTCCGATGATGCGAATGTTTGGTGAAGAGATCCAACACTTGTTTTTCGTTACCCCCTTGGGCCATCAGGTCGTCCAATACCAATATCCCACCTTCGTTCCCAAACCATCGTGTCAGATCCGCCGCGGTGGGTAACCCTTCGTGCAGTCCGACCTTATGACCATCGCGCAGTTCTAGTAATAAGGGCTGCATGGCCCCATAACAATAATGTAAACGTTTAGGGACGGGTCGAAAATACCGATGAGGTTCTTTCAACAATTCCGACACGAACACGGTCTTCCCGCTTCCCGACGGACCCACTACCAAGATGTTCGACGGTGTACGAAACATTTTGTGACGCTCGGTTCGGGTGGGAAGGTCTT
>BLAZ01000393.1:188936-201436 GCA_014633955.1 Acropora tenuis | reverse complement strand
TAATTTGACCGGCACTCCATTCAAATCGTCTAAGGCGATCTTCATCGCTTCGTATTCCTGCTGACGCACTTGTAATTATTGCCGATGTTTGGGTTCAAAATATTGTTGACCTTCCTTGGTACTGTCGAAATTCACCTCTCTCAAGACATCGCTGACTTGATTACCCACCATGGTACTGGTGTTAGCGTTACTGTACACGCGCAAGGTCCTATTGGGGTTGACAAACTCTTTCTCGAACCATCCACCGTTCAATCCTCGTATCTCCCAATTGACAGAGGCTCGCATCTCCAGAAATTTTTCCGAGCTGCCTACTAGTGTAAAGAACCTAGACCACGAGTCCGGTTTCTTGTAATCGTTCCCCTGGAACGCCACCAGCGTCGAAGGTCCCGGTGTGGCATTGCCTTTGATACCCATGGCCACCGCCAACTCTTCGTGGATGACCGTAAAGATGCTGGCGTGTTGAAAATGACCATTGATTTTGATTTCGTCCACCCCAAATACGATGGTCTGTTCGTACGCCTTCGAACCATTGGGGTCTCGCCATCTCGGGTTGTACACCCTCTTGCCATTGCCCTGAATTTTTCTGACTTCGTCCTGTCGTGCTAAATTCAGTTTGGTATGCAATTGAATGACCAAATTACGAGCGAAGGAGAATCCGTCCTTGACGGGGACGACCCCACTCAAGACATCCGCCATGGTTTCGACCCCATACACCACGGCTAATTTGGTGGGATTGCTGCTCGGATCGGCCCGTTGGTCTTTCTCTTCGTACGCCAACAGACCACTTTTGAACCCGACTTTGGTCGTTTCGGGGAACTTGTGCAGAATGCTTCGACTGACGGCATCGAAGGTGGGTAGCGAGATGCTGGCCAACGCCACTTCCCATTCTTCGTCTTTCAGTTTCAATCGTTCGGGTAAACGGACTTTGTATTCCGAATTGAGATTGGTAGGTCCGAATTCTTTCCCACCCCCATTACTCGGAAAGGTCACGTGGATACTCATTGTGCTTTGATCCAACTGTCGTATTTGGACGGCCAACCTTTCCAACGCACCAACATTTGTCCGCGTCGTCGTTTAAGTACTTTCTCGACACGCCATAACATGTCGTCGTCAACCGTGACTTTCTGTAAATCTTCCGTGTAAAATGTACCTTTGACGGGAGTACCGTCAAATTCTTCGACTTTGTACATCAACACGGGTCCTTGGATCACTCGTTGGATCCGAAACACTTCTTCGGTCCATTGCGGTAAGTAACCTTTCTTGAACGTCTTGACCCGTTCGCTCAGTCGCACCTTGTCGCCCACTTTCAAACGCCCCCGTCGTCGCGTCTTAGTGACTTGCCCGTACAATCGTTGCCATACCTCCGCTTCGTTCTTGACATTCACGTCCTTGGGTGCCATCCCGATACTACGATGGACGTCTTCGTTGTACAGATGGACCAACGACGGTAAGACGTCTACGTACTGGGTGGTGTTGGCCGCCGTGAAGTACCGTTACAAGCGCGATTTTAACGTACGATTAAATCGTTCCACGACCGATGCCTTGGCGTCTCCCAACGTGGAAAAATGATGGATACCTTCTTTCTTCAACCATCGTTGCACTGTCGCATTGTAAAATTCTTTGCCTTTGTCCGTTTGCAACGTTTGTGGACGACGTCCTTCGGCCACGATACTCTCGAAGGCTTTCAATAGTTCGGCACCCGTCTTGCGTTTGATGGGTCGGACCCAAGCGTATTTCGATAACACGTCTATCACCGTCAACAGGTACCGCACGCCACGGTTCTGGCGCCAGTACCGTTGCATTTCCACTAGATCGGCGACCCATTGCTGGTCGATGTTCAAGACCATCACGGGTGCCATCTTGAACCGCCGACGGGGTGGTCGGTGTAACGTGAAAGCCAGACTTTTTCGTAACGCATCTCATGCTTGGGCTTGACTCAACCTTTGCGCTCGTGCAAATCGGCGCAACCCTCCTAAGGCCCCTGGTGCCCGGGGGTCCATACAGGTGGAGAGAAGATCCTGTTTCGTCTTCGCCTTCTTGGGGCGTTGGCGCCGTTTGACCATAGTCTCGCCCAAAGCCAACGTCCGTACAGAGCGTAAATACACGGAATGAATCTAGGTTGACGTTGAAGGACTGTATTATAAATAATTACACGGTCGACCAGACGAGGAACGTAACCTTGTAACCACATACTGTAGGTCACGAAACGACCCCAATGGGATCTGCAACCAGGATTCAAGGCCATGGCTACTTCGACGGGGTCGACGTTCGGGTACTTTAAAAAATCGATGGTGGGTGGGTATAACTTCCATAATCGACGACAGACCCATTCCATCAACCACCAAACCAGAAAAACCCTTGACGCAGCACGGGCTGCATCTTGTTCTGGACTTCCGATAACACGTAGCTCAAATGACGATCCCACGGTAACCAGATCTGGCAATTCTTCTCGCTGCATCGGACGTACTCCCATCCTCGTTTAGACACTTTTTTCTTCAACGACACGTGCGAGTGTAAAGGGCAGGACGGGTCTGCGGCTTCGATCTTGGCGAGGCCTTCGTCTTGGGGTTCTCGTAACGTGTGAAACAGCTCGTCCAGTTCTTTTTTGCACACCACCGTGTCTTCGTTAATGATGGGTGGGGCTTCTTCGAGTTTGGGCTGAGAAAACACTTTCTTTTTGGACGGAGCGCGGGGTTTAGTCGGTTGCGTCCGTTTGCGTGGAGCTGGCACACCTTCCGACATGTTGAAACGACTGAATGCTGCGAACCGCGCTCGCTGCGTTTATACGAAACCAGACAACCAATCAGATCAAACATCACTTTATTTAACGATCTAACAAAACGTCCTCGTCTTAGGTCTGCATCAGCTTCAACAAATCGTGATCCGTCAAGGTCAGTCTACTTTGGACAAACGTGTCAACGTCTTGGAACGAACCGGGCGGCCATAGACTGGGATCGATCTTCACGCCTTCGATAGGACCCCACATTCCGCTGGCCAACGCACGACGACAATGAGGACACTTCCATTCATCAAAGCGGTAAAACGATCGTATCATACATGTGACGTGGATGGTTTGATAGCAACAGCCCAACCAATGCATCCCGTCCGGATATTTGACGTGTTCGCCCATCTCTTGGATGAGACGTTTCGTCGTCTCCAAGATATAGCGAACCGGACTGGGCATGTCATCGTTCACGGACGTTTCGTCCTGGGCTCCATGGAGACAGACGATGCATTCTGCTTCGTCATCAACCAACTCGGTAAGATCAGACGTCGCACCCTGCCACATAACCATTTCAGGAGACCCTTGCGATCCCACGATTGATCCATGAAAAACGTCGCTAGCGCCTCCAGTTCCCGATGCACTCGCCCCTGCTCCAGCATACGTGACATCATCATCCGATCCCAACTGCCGCGATGCACTTCCCATGCCTTGTAACGTTGGATCCGACGTAACACGGACTGGGACGTGTGAGGCGGTGTTCGACAAAACACCTGCCTCAGTTCCTGGTGCACGCGACCCCATCGATTCTCTTTCCTCTTCATCCTCTGACGCGCTTTCTTCGCAGATAGTAAGAAGGGGGCGGAGACCCGAGTAGGGACGAGAGCTCGACCCTGACGGAAAAAGAACAGCAACTCCACGTGCAACGTCATCCACGTCTGTATCTTCCGTAGGGCGCGTCGACGACTGCTGAGCCGCTCCAACACTTCTGAGGTGTGATCGGCTCTCCCCGGAAAAACAATTGTTCCATTTCGCTGTGCACGTTCGCTCATCGATGTCTCTTGATCCTGAGGGTCATACATATCCGATAGTACTGGTAACTAGCCACCAAACAGTAACCCCAAAAACGCCAACAATCGAATTTCTTGACCAACTCTTCGATACTATCTTCCATCCTGGGTTCGCTCCTTCTCAGTGTGTGACCTTTTTATAAGGGTGTGATTTACCCAGCACCCTCTTCGCACCCCCTTCTCAAAGAGGGGGATACCCCCCCATCCCCTTCCATCTGTGGGGGGTCTGACGTCATACTCCGATCGTATATAACACAGGATGCTGCATGCGGGGTTCTCAAAACCACAACCATGAGTCAACCAGTTGGAAGAAGACGATCGTTGAGGATCGTAGAATCACGCAGGAAGATCTTACGTGATACCATCCGTGAAATCGTGTCAGACTACAAGCGAGCCCAACGACGTCAGCGCTGGCGCGATGCCATCTGGGACATCATACAACAGAAGTGGGCCAAACAGCAACGCCTGAAACGGATGGTACGCAAGATGGCGGAGCAATGACGTGCCCAGAAAGCCGCTGAACTCCGTGCCCGGATCAGAGACCGCCAGGAAGAACGGAGGTGTGTGGTGTGTCTGTGTTATTACTGCCCAAGTGAACTGTACCTCCAACGTTTATTTCACATTCGTGGTGTCCCTGAGAGACTCAAGTTCCCTAAGAAGGTACTTAATTCCACAATCCGTATGTGGTGCTGTCAGGCGCGCGTTCATATGGCCTGTATATTGCAAAGCATGTACTCGCTGTATGGCCGCGCCAACAAACATGATTGGCGGTGCGTCCATTGTCGACGCCATCTTATGGACAGTCGCGACGAGGATATATTCCATATCGGTATCAATGACATCGACTCGTTCGATTCGGAAGATGACGAAGAGATCGAACACGTACATCGGATCGACGAATCCCATATACCGGATAGTGATAGTGGCATAGCCAGTGATTAGGGACGAGGGTCAAACCCTCACACGTTCCCGTATGTAAATAAAAGAAAATGACACAATAAATCTTTTGTTTTTTTCAGATGTTTTATTTGTCTTCAATATGATTTACCGGAAGTGCCTAGTCTCGACCTGCACTGTCGATTCACCTGTGACAGCTTACAAGCTCGACATAAAGGTACTCAACCCGTGCATATTTATCAACCCGTTCGCATCTTCTGTTGCAAGCAATGGGTGCATGCCGTTTGTTGCATGAACTATATCCGCATCGCTCACGGTGGATACCGTCACCGACGACGATGGACCTGTCCACATTGTCGACACCCTTTACATAGACTGCAGTGATTTCTTTCGAAAGTGTAACGTCACTCTTGTTTTCTCGAACGGTATTGTGGGCATAGGTAATGATGATCCTCGGTCGTCTCTGATCCAGATTTGAGCAGACGCGTAGGAGACATTGTTCAACTTAAAGTACATTCGCTCGTGTGGTACCACCAAACTGTCATCCTCTGGCACCTCCGCGTGGTGTAGGATGTACTTGTTTGTTTGTTTGTTGACTTGTTGTGGTACGATCATGCCACAGTTGATGTCGATATGTTTATAGACTTTCTCAGGAATGTATCGGATGGACCATGGTGTGTGTAACGTTGTAAACACCCAATCCACGTCCGAGTATAGATTGACTTGAGTAGCGCACCATGTCATCGTCCTCACTGCTTTCATGTTATCGTTACCTCTGAACACGTAACGGACGCCACAGCCCACACCGGTACCTCCCACATTCATGACATCCAACATTTGTGCCAGTTTCTTGTCCATGGTAAATAACACATGGGCGTGCGGAGATACGGGGTTTCTCTTCGAGTCTTCAACTCGATGTATCACGAGTGAGCACAGTGAATGAGCGAGATATCGAGTTGGACAACTGTAGTTGCTTAGGGATTGAAAAAGATTCGTTTAATTCTGAAAAAAATATTGCCTCCTTTCCTGGCACCAGATCAATTCATTTGGAAAACTTATAAAGTTCTTGGGAACGCCAGAGTTACTTTGACGATCCAAAGGTCTGACACAGAAGTGTGCCATTTGAATAATCTTTGTTACTGGAGCCAATGTGCTTAAGGGCTGTCGTTACCAATCAGGATTCCCACCACTTTGCCTGCCATTAAGCAGTGGGAGATCGATGTCTATTAGATGGGACCATTTTTTGGAGATATTAGTTGATTTTAGCCTGAAACAAGTTGGCTGTCGAAAATCCAGCCCTCAAGTCATTTAGATATAACTGCTGTATTCTTTCTTAAAGGTTTTGGCGTTTAATTGTATTTCATATCCTCTTTTGGTTCATTTCTCTTGTTTAGATGCAGTTGTCATTGTAAACGTAGTGTGTTTTCATGACAAGGCATGCAAGGCTTTCGGCTAAGCTATTGAATCAGAAAGTAAAATCTGAATCATTATCCAGGAAATAGTTTGCATTTATTTCTACCACGGGTCCACCCTTAAAACCCCTAACTGTAACTGTGATTATGCGTAGGTTTACATGCCTCTTTCCGGAACGAGAATCATCCAGGTCGTCACATAAGTCCAAAACATAAATGTTGAAGAGTATAGGACCCAAAACAGAACCCTGTGACACTCCAAAGTAAAGCTGGGCAAGCACTTACAACATGTCATCAATAAGCCTAACAGCTATTTCATCGCAGATCACCCTTAATCGGCTTTCAAGCAACTGCCTACCCAGAACGAGAGACCGTAATGAAACTTCGCTTAATAGCTGAAGACTTATTGCAAGAAACTGAATATTAAACGCGTAGTTTAGTCATGTGCCTGCTCGTTCAAAATTGTGGATTGATTTGGAGCGATATTGTCGAATGCAAAGTAAAATAAAAACGAAATTTATCAGACAAATTTTCCGAGTTATTTTGAAATTTCGTCCATGGTTTTCTCCTTTAAATTTCTAAGGATCTGTTAATGACTTATGATTTCTAAATTAACATAGTAAATACCTCTTTTTTATGTCCTGACAATCACGGTAGGAGTGAGGAAGAGAAATGCAAGTAAATTTGACTCTGACTGACGGGGCAAAAGGTGTTGACCCACTGTGTGTCTCGGTCATTTACTTTCAGTTTTGCCACTTCCTACACCAGCGTTTTTTATCCTTTCTTTAAAAGATTCGTAACGAATCTGAAATTAACTATAAAAAAAATACTTGTGTGCTATTGGTATGTCACCGGAGATGAGGTAATCTAATTGGCGCGTGTCACTGGTTAGAACATAGAAAAAAAAGTCATTCAAAAACAAAACAAAACAAACTAATTGAGATTTAGACCTAGTAGACTGCTGAGTATGCAGAAAGATTACGGAAAACAAATGCAAGCTTATATGCAGACAATGCCAACTCCAAGTGGATGGGCGGCTTTCGTCGCCTCCTTGATATCCTTTCACGTGAAGGAAAGATTCTTGTCTCAGGTGATCAATGTGAAATAAGACTGAACAAGCTGAAGAAAACAAACCAACGAATTTGCAAAATCTGAGCTTTTTGACAACGAAACGTATCATGGTGATTGATAAACAAGGTCGAGTTAGGGAGAAAAATAGCGTGCGCGTGGAAAAGATAACTAAGAATGTGTATAAGCTTTGGATTTAAGTTATTTAAGAAGACAAATAAATAACATTTAAAGGATTACTATAGGAGAACGTTTCAAGCGTTGTAATTGGCATAGTTATTGTTATTGAAAACGTTTTGGTTGAAGACAGTTGTAAAAACAAAATCAGTTTTCTTTTTCTATTTTTTCTAACGGCGACAATTTAATGCGCGACACGCGTCAATATTTACTACTCCCAGTACTCCCAGTATATTCACATTAGTTGATCTGAGATGACAAGCTGCGATTGACTTGAATTGTTCCACTCCTACGACTGAACAGTCTATCCGAATAAAAACAAGTTTATGAACTGTAATAAAATACTACCATTAGAGATATTGCACTACTTTTCAAGATAACATGCCTATAGCTTGCTAAATATATACATATGAGAATTTTCTTATCATATCACTTAATCAATTATTAGCCGTTGCAAATTTAAATAAAGTTGAGCCTCTAAAACTGAAATTTAGGCAAAGTTACTATGTCCAGCTCATCACAGCTTCACATGTAATTTGGCATGTATTTACAGTGAATCGCCACTTTATGACAGAAAAAAAAAAAAGCAAAAAAAAAAACACTTTTTTTAGTTTACTTCAAAATTACACTGTATGCTGTTTTCAAATAAAACTGCTAACCACCTCACCAAATAGAAAAGGCCTAGGGGAAAGTTTCGATATTTTTGGAGGTCAAATTAAGAAAAAAAATAATGATAATAGTTGAGACTCGATCGATAAAAATACGAAATAAAAGTACAAAATATTGTAACAATAATGAATTTCATGGACCCATTCTCCTAAAAAAAAGAGTAATTATTTTTCTCGTTTGGGCATCCTCTAGAGTATCTTACTTCACTTAACAAATGCTTGCTTCAATTTATTTATTTATCATTTTTTTCGCATGAGCCAACTTTTTGTTTCTCATGTAAACGATTCGCCAAGTTTTATAAGGAAATGTATGAAAAGTTGGCTCGCCCAGGGTAGCTCGGGTAGGCGGGTGACCCTTCCAACCGGGACAACGTTTCTCCATGTAAACGGGGCCTCAGACAAGATACCTGCTTTAACCGACTGGAATCCAGGGACATTGAAGTTTTTTGTTTGTTCACTCAATATTCTTAATAAATCGGATAAACAGTTTCTACCTTTTCATGACTCATTTCACGGTTTAGAGGCTCATATTCACTTAGATTTTCATTTGGAAAAATATATTTATATTATTGCTTTTACGCCTGGTAAGATCAAGGAGTTTTACGATGAACAATTGGAAGAGCCAAGTGAAATGACACAATTTTTTCTTGATTTATTTAAAGCTTTTCTTTGTTTAACATTCTAGGGATCTCTCCAACAATAAAATAACTCAACTTTCTGAAAACATTTTCTCAGCACTTAGAAATCTTGAATGGCTGTAAGTTGAGCTCACCACTTATGTTACAATGATCTTTTTCTACTTTTTTTCTATAACATCTTTTTTTACGATTAATCCTGGATTAGTGATATTAGTGATAGACTTGCATAAAAGCATGCAAAGGTTTATCAACGCAAGACGTCATCCTAAACCTTATTGCTAATGCATTTTCATCTGAGACACTGAATATATCGAAATAAGGTGAGCGTTAATCTGCTTTAAAGCAACTATCAATTTCGGCCAACAGACAGCAGCAAACGTTCGCATAATGAGAATTGATTCATTGGCAGAAAATTAACTGTACAATGCTTATTTAGTTATTTGTTGGTAGTTCAGCAGTAGGATGGATCATAACGATTTTGACCCAATCGCATGGCTGTTAAATTTAAGTGTTCGCGCGAAATTTTGGACTAGATTATGCTTATTTTGTCTTCGTTCATGTTTTTGTTTTCATTTGGACCTCTGGAGCTCTTTGTTTAAGTTTAAGAATTCGCAATCGGTGTAAGTGTAGGTAACAGCAACGGGCCGAGTAAAATAAAAGATTAATTAGTTTTTCAAGATTTTTTTACAACTTCATAAAATTTCTAAAGTTGCTGGCCCATATCGGGCTTAAAAAAAAAAAATAATAACTATCATTTTTGTCGTTTAAGCATCCTCTGGAATATCTTACATCACTGGTCAAACAGTTGCTTCTTTTCTTTTTTTATTTATTTTTTCGCATGAGCCTCATTGCAAACGCATTGAAAGCAAGTAATTGTGTGCAGATACATGCAATTAAGTTATCTCTGTTTGCGTTACGGTTATGTAGAATACATGTCGCCGCATTAATGCCATATTATGTGAAAAGTGTCAAAACCCAAAATTGTTAACAAAATTGCTCAATGGATCGTTTTGGGAATTCAATAGCTTTTTGTCCTTTTAAGATTCCCGGAAAGTGTAATATATATGATTAGTTGGAACTACGACTTCGTGTCGTCTAATTGTCTCTGTCATGATAATGCTCTTGATTAACAAATTGACTCCCACCTCACGGTCGTCCAATGTTGTTGATCACTGGTATGGTTATATTTACAGACTGAAATGGACTCAGCTCAGTCCTATTACCATTGCAAATACACCCGTCTGTTAACCATATTAAGAAAACGATGACAGTTATCTACACACTGAATATTGGCTTTCAATATTTTCTGTTTTGTCCATGCTGATGGGAGGGCAGATTGAGTGAATTTGACAAAACAGTTTCAGACAAGATACCTGATTTATCTGACTCGTATCTGGAGACATTAAATTTTTTGTTTGTTCACTCAATATTCTTAATAAATCGGATAAACACTTTCTACCTTTTCATGACTCATTTCACGGTTTAGATGCGCATATTCACTTTGATTTTCATTTGGAAAAGTATATATTTATTATCACTCTTACGCCTGGTTAGATCAAGGAGTTTTACCAGGAACAATTAGAAAAACAATGTGAACTAAAACATTTTTTTTTCTTGATTTGTCTAAAGCTTTCTTTTGTTTAACATTCTAGGTCTTTCTCCAATAATAAAATAACTCAACTTCCTGAAAACGTATTCTCAGGACTCAGAAATCTTGAATGGCTGTAAGTTGAGCTCACCACTCATGTTACAATGATCTTTTTCTACTTTTTTTCTATAACATTTTGTTACGAATATTAATCCTGGATTAGTGATGTTAGTGATAGACTTGCATAAAAGCATGCAAAGGCTTATCAACGCAAGACGTCATCCTAACCCTTATTGCTAATGCATTTTCATCTGAGACACTGAATCTATCGAAATAAGGTGAGCGTTAATCTGCTTTAAAGCAACTATCAATCTCGGCCAACAGACAGCAGCAAACGTTCGCATAATGAGAATTGATTCATTGGCAGAAAATTAACTGTACATTGCTTACTGAGGAATTTGTTGGTAGTTCAGCAGTAGGATGGATCATAACGATTTTGACACAATCGCATGGCTGTTAAATTTAAGTTTTCCCGCGAAAATTTGGAATAGATTATGCTTATTTTGTCTTCGTTCATGTTTTTTAGACCTTTCATTTAGACCTTTGGAGCTCTTTTTGTTCAAGTTTTACGGATTTGCGATCGGTTTAGGTTGAGGGAATGGCAAGGGGGCCGATTAAAATGAAAGATTGATTAGTTTTCAAGATTTGTCTTAACAATATAATGAGATTACTATAGTCGCTGGCCCATATCGTGCTTAAAAAAAGGAATAATAATAAATATTTTTCTCGTTTAAGCATCCTCTGGAGTATCTCGCATCGCTTGTCAAATACTTGGTTCTTTTCTTTTTTATTTAATTTTTTTTTGATGGTGCACGTGTTTTCAGTTGATCATTGTCATCATCATTACCATAATTGTCGTCACTGTCACATGATCATCATCACTGTCACTTTCACAATTACTACAACTATGTTGTTGTTGTTATTATTATTATTATTATTATTATTATTATTATTATTATTATTAGTTTTGAAGTTGATGATCCTCTTAGCGTTAAACACTACTAAAGCGGCAGCTGAAAAGGTCTGGAACTTTTAGGATTAAACGGAATTGGAAAAGACTTTAAAAATTTTGTTTAATCCGCATTTTAAATGCAACAAATTCATGTGTTAACATGTTCATAACATGCTCACATATTGTTACTGTTATTGCACTTTTTGCTGTTCGTTTAAAGAAAATACCCACAAACTCGAGATGAATTAACATCACACTGACCTTTATATGCACAAAACTATTGTTTAAGAAAAACATTTTCGTATGCACTTACATTCAAAATCATCAACAGATACATGATAGCGCTATCAGTAACTTTCACCTAAGATCACACATGATGGAAAAATCGAAAATTTCCAAACTTTGCTTCAATAAAAGTCTTCCTATCCATTAGTAGGAAAACATGTTTTAATCTGCGGGGATAAATATGTTTACTT
This sequence comes from Acropora tenuis, assembly GCA_014633955.1. Taxonomy (NCBI): domain Eukaryota; kingdom Metazoa; phylum Cnidaria; class Anthozoa; order Scleractinia; family Acroporidae; genus Acropora; species Acropora tenuis. Next base: position 189,708 of record BLAZ01000393.1, on the reverse strand, counting down.
AGTGGCGACTTTTTGGGGGTGTTAAGGACAAGAATTCCCTTACACTTTGACGCTGCCAAGTGTATATTGTAGGAAAATCTGAATTTTGACAAAATTTTCGTAATTATCAGGGCTTCCCTCATTCTGTCAATTGTAAGTAAAATTAAAAGGATCAAAAAATTGTCCTAATCTATCGATTTCTAGATCGTAACTATATTCATAATTGTTTGCTACACCTTGTCACAATCAAACTTTCGAAACAAGCAATCAGGCAATGCGTCCACCAGAGATTTAAAATTATGTAGCAACATAACAATGTAAGTGTAGACAAGTGAAATACAGATTGATAAGGTTGCGTAAAATGTTCTATTTTGGTTCGAGGTGACAAGTACGGCGATTAAAATTATCAAGTTTGCACCTGCGTTAAGTCTCATGCCGATAAAATTTCTCCACGTACTATTTAAAAGCATTTACATTAAAGCAACAATAGATTCATTGGTACTAAAAAAATTGAGTGCTACAATTCTATCTCTAGATAATTGAGCAAAGCAGCAATATTTCCTTTTTTTTCGACAGGTACATTTTCAAATATGACACTTTTGAATAATTGCAATGCTAATGCTATTCAATGAGTAAATTACTTTTTTACCCCAGCAAATTTTGACCTTATAGTTCATATTAGTACGTCAAACGACTTTGATGTTAGTCGTTATTTCGGTTGAAACAAAAGATAACTGTGATAACTACAACACCATCTGTTACCATAAGATTTGGATGTAGAGATGGTCCACGG
>BLAZ01000392.1:16599-19099 GCA_014633955.1 Acropora tenuis | reverse complement strand
CACCTTCATAGCATTATTGAGCTGCAAACCCCTTCCACCTTGGTTGTTCCACACGTGAATAACTGCCTGGTTATCAACCTGTACATTGACACGCGCGTTACTAAATTCATTCAAGCAGGATAACAGCATGACATCTCTTGAAGTGGCCTTGCTTACCACAATAAAAACAACTTAAGTCTTGCCCTGGATTTCTTGGGATAATGCTGGAATTGAGGCCCCGATTTCCCCTGTAATAAGGGGACATAGCAGTGGACTCCTCGGGCGGTAAAGCATCTCCTCCTTTGTGACCCAAAAGGCGAAGGACGAATCTCCTAAACTGGTCACTAGGCACATCCAACTTGCAAAGCACCGTTTGGTAAACCAAGCAATAAAAGTTCAATCACTCATGCTTGGTATCTTGAGCAGTATGCTGCAGGGACTCCAGCATTTCCAGCACTTCATTCTATTTAAAATCGGACAATGGGCAAGATACGTAGTCCATAATCTTCTTCAGAGAACTCTCCACACACAACTTATCATCATTTCCAAAGTCTGGTTAAGTTTGATGACGTCACCTTTCAATCTCTGAAGCAGAAGAACAGGTCCTAGTGAACAAACACGCCCTGACTGAACACAACTCATAATCTGTCAGAAGTTGACTGCATGTGGCGAGTACATACCTTGAAAAGCAATAATTCTGGTGAGGAAAGTCACCTCCGAAACTACATAACACGTATATATTCTGTAAAGGAATAAACCTGGCGAATCCTTGCCCCAGTGGGAACACACGACTTATACTAATTCGTAGGAACAGTCCCAGTGACGAATACTGGCCCACGTGACTACACACAGGGTTTAAATACTCCGTAAAGGAATAGCCCTGTTGAGAGAACTCACCCCTGTAACTATATTCAATATATACACATATTCCATATAATAAAATATATCCAGCGAATCCTCACCCCCGTGACTACCCACCGCGCATACATATTCTATCAAGAAATATTCCCCACGATCGCACACATTGTTGAAAGATACGAGCGAAAAAACGGATATGGCGAAGAATGAAACAACATAAGACCACCAAAAAGACCACCCACAGGCACATACGTGAGACCTGACACAAAATAACTCTTCGCAAGAATGACAAAATAAAAAGGAAAACAAAAAATTCCACCCCAGAAATAAATAATCAAACGGAATCTACCACGAGGGCAAGAGGCAATCCTATCCCTTGGGGAGGAAAACCATGCTCTTGATATGCGAGAAGGCCACGGAAACAGAAAAGCAAACAAACGTAATACGCCCGTGGAAAAACTTACACTTGTAGGCAAAATAAATCATAACCCGGCCAATAACAGGTGCCCAAAGAAGCGAAACAACTAGAGAAAACCAATAAGGACAAAGAAAGAAATACCGAAATTACCTCGAGTTCATTTAGTGCCTCGGGGGCATTAACCTGAACAGGTTGTACCGCTGGCTTGCGCTGGCGAATTTACCGCTTGTGGAAGCTGTGGAGCTTGTGGAACTTGTGGAGGGTTTACTAACAGCTGTGGAAATTGTACTCCCGTCGCTAGAGGGTCAACCCTAATTGCAGAGAATTCGTGCGGGTCAAAACCAGAGACCGAGCCTTTCTTCACTGCTCCACTCACTGGTACTAAGCACGAAAGGAGCGTTATTGCACTTGGAATCAGTATTTATATTATAGGCTTAAAACACCCTTGTGCACACGCCTGGATGTGCTGAATCGCTGGGGATGTTTAATTTTGACGTATTTCACTTTGGCATATAATTACTGGTGTCTGAATACTAGAGCAAGTACTTAAACACGGTCTGCCGGAATGCTGGAATGCCAGAACGGTGGAGTACTCAAACATGGAGCGGTAAAATAGTTAAACATGGAACAGTGGAATACTTAAACATCGAATAGTGAAATACTTTTATTGCTCTTCTGTTTCGAGCAATACTACTCAAGCTACTCCGGACAAGCTCCAAACAGTACAGAATGGATTTCTAGTTTCTAAAGAAACTGTGGTGCTGCCTCAGTGGGAGAGTTGAAAACAAAAATTTGGTTTTATCAAACGAGTTGATAAAGGTTGAGTTGCCACTGTGAAAGGTTTGGAAAGCTGACCTTTCGAGTGTTAGCACTTCGCTGTGACGAAGGGCTAACGCTGGAAACATCTGCTTTCCAAAACTTTCAGAGTGGTAACTCAACCTTTATCAACTTGTTTGATAAAACTAAATTTTTGTTTCTAAGCAGTACAGAATTTCGCTTTCACATTTTGTGTGTCGCCAAAAAATTCTATCACATAATTCCTTTGCTAAAAGGCTTGCGTTGGCTACCAATCAGGGAGGAACTTTATTTTCGTTTTGCTGTTCTGGTTTTTAAGTGCATGATGAGATGTGGTCTGGAGTATTTGACATCTAAGCTCGTTAGAAGATCCGCCGTATCGATAAGGAATACAAGAAACTCTCAACTATTGGTTATTCCACTCTTCTGTACAGCTAGCGGCCAAAGGAC
>BLAZ01000391.1:62055-76082 GCA_014633955.1 Acropora tenuis | reverse complement strand
TACAGACCAATTTAGACATTTGGAAATCGAGAGGATTAACGCTCTATGGAAAAGTACTAATAATTAAATCTTTGGGGTTGTCTAACTTAATATACTTAATTTCCAATGTTAACGTCCCTAAGGAAATAGTGTCAATGGTAAAAGATAAAATGTTTCGGTTTCTTTGGAAAAATAAGAAGGACAAAATAAAACACACTAGTATATATCAAGACCTTTCAAGGGGGGCTTACGGATTGTTGACATCGAACTTACAAGACTTTTTTTTAGAGAACTGCAATATCGGACCACTTTTTTAACAGATATGGAGGCCTTAATTTCTTGCTTCGATGTAATTATGATGTCAAACATTTAACGCACATTCCGACATTCTATAGAGACATACTTATTGTATTTGATGAAATCAAGACTCTGTACAGTTATGATCAAGGAACCGACACCATCCTCTTCAACAACAGGGAAATCTTAGTCGATGGAAAACCGTTATTTATAAGGGAATGGTTTGCCAAGGGCATTCATACGATCCAACAGCTTTTTAATGGAAACGGCCAATACCTAACTTTTAAGGAATTTCAATCCAAATACCATTGTAATAAAAACTTTCTCCAGTTCTATCAAATTTTTACTGCAATCCCTTCGCGTTTGAAGAACAGAGCGCGAGCTTAAGGGCACAACACGAGCTTCAATTACGGGGAAAACTGGAAATTTTTTTTGTTGAACGAAACAAGTCAAATTGATTTCGAAACATATGGGGCAAGAGATTATTATCACCTACTTCTCGTTAAGAAATACCAATCACCCCCATACTGGACCGAAAAGATGGGAAAGAGATATTTCAATAGATACTGAGAACTGGACAGATGTTTTTAAAATGGTCTCAAAAACATGCAAAGGAAATAAGTTAAAAGAATTCCAATTCAAATTTATCCATAGGATTGTTAATACAAAGAAAGAACTTTGCAGATACGGGATAAGTATAGATAGTGACTGCATCTACTGTGGTGAGCCAGACGCCATAAATCACACCTTTATCGACAGTGAATTTACCAAAACTTTCACATGTAAAGTCATTAATTGGTTTAACACCCACCACGGCTCCAACTTTCAACCAGATACAAAAGAAATGCTTTCCGCCACCTTTAAGCACCCAACATACAGGAAGTCAGTGAGAAGATTCAATTACACCCCCCTTTTCATGACATTCTATGTGTAGGTAAGTTAACTAAACAACAGCTCACTAATACTACCCGAATTTATTACTAGAATCAATTATAAATATTAAGTTGAAAATTTGTAAATTAGCACCGAAAAAATAATCGTAATGTCATGCAATACCCCTCACCAGTTTTAGAGACTGTTATTATTCGTTTTTTTTCCCAATTGTATTTAAAATAAGACCAGAAATTCGTTCCGTTCTCCCTCTCCCCGCGCTAATAGTTTTTTCTTCCTTTTTAGTACGTGTAGTGTAATTTTCAGTGGTGTAAGTAACTATTATTGTAAGTGAATATAGTGCATTGTTGTAAGTGTAAGTAAGAAGTTTTGTTGTATAAAATTAAAAAAAAAACTACCTGAAGTCCCTTGTGAGCCCGGAAGTGGTGGTGGCATAGCTGTTAGAGAGTTTGGTGTTAGTTTGTCAGGAAGAGGTGGTGCAGCCCGTTGTGAAGTGGGGAGTTGTGTGTGTGCTGAAGAGGAGCAGACTGGACTTGGATGCGGTTTCGTCGAATTTGACTGGCACCAGTGTCGATAAGGTATGACCGAGGGCCGGCAGAGCCAATTACTTTTACTTGGATCCAGACCTTGCTTGATGAGGTAGGTGGTGGCTTGGCGTACACATAGCTTCCTGGAGGAAGAACCGGAAGGGGTACACTTGCATGTTTGTCATATGCGCGCTCTTGTTTCAGTTTACACTGAATATGGTCTGTTACCACTGTGTCTTGAGGGGGTGTAAAGGTTACCAGCGATGTTGCGGTCTGAGGGAGGTCGGTGCGGAGTGCGCGACCAAACAAACGCTGCGATGGAGAGAAGGTGTGTCCAACTGGTGCAGTGTTATGAACAGACAAGAGGGCTAGATCTACGTCATCAGCAGTGAGTAGGATGTGTTTGGCTGATTTACCAGCAGCTTCTGCTCGACCGTTAGACTGAGACCAGTATGGGGAAGATGTAATGTGGTTGAATTAGTAATTCTTAGCAAATGTCTTAAATAGATCAGAGGTGAACTGAGCGCCATTGTCTGTTATGAGAGTGTGTGGAATGCCGTGTCGACTGAAGTGCTGCTTGGTGGACTGGATAACACCTGACGACTGAACGGTTGGGAGTCGACCAATTTCGTAAAAGTCACTGTAATGATCAACTGTGATCAAATAGGCAACACCCTTGAGCTCGAATAGGTCTTGAGAAACAAGTTGCCATGGTAAAGTGGGTACTGGGTAAGGCTGACGTGGCTCTCGAGGGTTTTGGCGTTCATGTTGAGCACAAGTCGTATAGGATTGGCATATGTCTGTTATTTGGCGGTTAAGGCCAGGCCAGAACACACAATTTCGTGCATGGCGGAGGGTGAACTCAGAGCCCCATGGGCGGCATGGAGTTTACGCAAGAGGTGTTCTCGAAGTGAGGATGGGATGATGATTCGGTCCTGCTTAAATAACAGGCCATCATGGACAGTGAGTTCATGACGTATGGACCAATATGGTCGTGCTAATTCAGGAACAGCTAACTTGTCATTAGGCCAAACTGTGAGAACTAGGGAGTGAAGAGCAATCTGAGGAAGCTGCAGCTCTAATGTCCCGCACGGTAGCATCTTGAAAACCGGAGAGGTCAGGTGTGGTGCACTGAAACTCCACTCGATAGACGAGCTCATCATGGACTTGCTTGTGAGATATGGTAGGCAGAGGCGCTCGAGAGAGGGTGTCTGCGATGTGAAGGGTGGAGCCCTTTCGGTAGTCAACACGGAAGCTGTACCGCTCAAGGGCGAGGATTATGCTATGGAGACGACGTGGAGCGGAGGCCAGAGGGCGCCTGAAGATTGTTTCTAAAGGTTGATGGTCGCTGTGAACCGTGATATCAGACTTCTCAAAGAGGAGCTGATCGAATTTGTGAAAGGCATGTACAATGACAGGAGTTTCTTTTTCAATTTGAGCTTATCGCTGTTCAGTCGGAGAGAGAGAGTTTGAACTGTAGGCGACTGGTTTCCATTCGATGTTGCTCTTACCATTAGGGTCAGTGACAGGTTGAAGCAGTGCCGCACCAAGACCATAGTGCGAGGCATCTACTTGAAGTACTACAGGGGAGTTTATGTCAAAGTAACGCAGACAAGGTGTCTTGGACACTAGTTCTTTGGCCTTGGCAAAAGCTTTGCTGTGCTGCTCAGACCAGAGAAATTCCTGTTTAATGTGAGTGAGGTCACCGAGAGGACAGACGACTTTGCTTATATTTGGGGAGAACTTGGCTAGGTAAGTGATGGTTCCCAAGAACCGGTGAGTGGCCAGGTGAGGGTGTAGGGTTAGGGTTTAAGTCCCTCGGGAGTGAGCACCTGACCCATAAACGGTGCAGTAGATATTTTGAACTGGATCTTGTCTGCGTAGAGCTTAAGGTTATGCTGGGAAAGACGAGCTAGCAAGTTGAGGACAGTGCGGTCATGGTCTTTGGTGGCATCTTCTAAAGATTCACCCCGGCTAACAACAATGATGTCGTCAGCGATGTTCACAATGCCTTCCATTCCACGCAGGAGATCATGGAGACGAGGTTGAAATTCTTCAGGAACTGGACTAATACCATTTGGGAGTCGAGTCCAGCGACAGCGGCCCCATGGTGTGTGCATGGTGGTCAGTATAGAAGATTCAAGTGTTAGTTCAATAGTTTGAAACGCATCTTTGATGTCAAATACAGAGAAGATCTTTGCTTGGTATAAACGATGGATGTTTTCTTCAAGAGTGGGTATGGGGTAAACCGGTCGAATGATGGCTTTCTTGACTGTTTGGGAGGGGTCCAAGCAAATTTTAACTTTGGCGGGTTTGTTGGCCAATACAGGACGCTCACGTACAACGATGCTAGATATCCATGGGGTAGGTTTGTTTGCCCGAACCAGTTGACCAGTGTGAATCAAATTGCTCAATGCCTCCTTGAAAATGGGTAGTTTGGGTGCAGGGTAGAGATGGGGAGGTGCTTGGATGGGCTTCACATCAGGATTGAGGGTTATTGAAAAGGGTTCAGTCCGTTTGCCTAAGCCCTCAAACAATTCGCGGTTGGTCTGTTTGATGAAATTCAATGATAACTCCCCAATGGGAGGTGCGGCTACTTGACTGTCGCCCATTTGATTGGCGGTGTCTACATCGTAATTGATGATGCCCAGTCGGGTGCTATCAGCCAAGCCCAATAGAGGAGGGTAGTAGCGCTGTGCAGTGATGATTTGTACAACAATCTCGTATACGTTTCCACGGCAAGTGCACTGAAGAGTTGCTTTGCCTGTGGTTGGAATGACTGCCTTTGAGTAGTCAAGTAGGCACACAAGAAACGGGTTCACCTGGACGGGTGAGAGATTGTTCAAATCTGAAACATGTATGGTGTTACAGGAGCAGCCTGAGTCTGAGTCGCTTGAGAGATGATGGTTTGGCAGCAGGCGGGCTGAGGTCAAGGTCGAAAAAGATGCCTTTCGGTGAGGATGAAACTTGATGTAAATCATGTGTAACGAAGTAAGTGGACTGTGTTTCACTGGAGAAATTCTGCTCCACATCAGATACCATATTTGTAGAGGACGCTCTGCAAACCTGTTTCCAGTGTCCGCGTTTACCACAACCATGGCAGGTGTCATTGGATGTGGTGCAGTGTCGACGTGAAGAATGGGCTGCTCGTCCACACCAGATGCAAGTGGAGTGAGGACCTTCGGTGGGAGGGCCGGTTGAGCGCCTGGGTAGACGAGATAATTTTGGTTTGGTCCCAGAGGGTGCCACTTTGTGTGCTCCCTCCTCGAGATGTTGTTGTGTAATGGCTGAGTCCGTTTGAATACTGGTCTCAAAATCAAGAGCTTTGGAGATGACTTGGGCAAACGTGAGCGGGGTTAAATCTTCATAAGAGATTACATCGATATCACCACGAAAACGTCGAAATGCTTCGTTTAATCCAATGACAAAGGTATCCCTTTGCAATCAATCATCTGCTGCTGGAGGAAAATTGCACTTCTGATATTCGAAGCACACGAGAGTGTGCCACGCTTGATGGACATTCCTAGGGGTTGTTTCAGGAAACGAAGAAAATTGTGTGTACTTTGGATTATCGGCTCGCCGCCAAGATAGTGCTTGGAGAGCTTAGCAAGCCATTAAGCCGGTTTTTGCTTTTCCTCTTCTGGTATTTTCGAGTCAACGGTAGTCGTAAGCACGTCCCATTCTGCTTGGGGAAGTGCGCTACGAAGAGCGGCCATGGCTTTCGGGCGTTTGGCCGAGATCCAATAGTCCTCGTTGTCGAGGGGTGTGGCGGGATTGATGTAATCTTCCATGACACAGAAGTCACTGAAGTTAGCGACGAAAAACTTAAATGCACCGTGGCGATCCGCTGAGGTTGCATCAAAAATAGGGCGATCTTTGCCCATTTTGCGAGAGAAGTCGAAGAGTTGATATAAGGATAAGCGAGAGCCCCATATATAATAGTCGACAAGAACACTTGAGACAAGCCGGTTGGCTTGTGATGTTTGGAGCAATGCGACGAAGCTGAGCGTGATGAGGTCGGTCAACGAGAAGCAGGTAGGAGCGATGATTGGCGCTGTGAGTTACAAGATTTCTGACACCATGTAATAGGTCAACAAGAGCCAAGGTTCTTGACAAACTTTATTGTACAAGGTAACATGGCCAACTCACATAAGGGAAGACAACCTAACTTACAAAAAATCATGGGTTCGTCACGACACGTCGCACCATGAGCATGTCACGTTAGAACATGTCCGATAACGGACCTATCTCATGAGACCCGCCCGACATGGTTTAAACCGCGTTTCCCACAGGGTCGTAGTAGCTTTAACTTACAGAACTAACCCATTGGCTTGAAATGAGGGTTATTCCGCCCTCCCACCTTTGTCACCTTTTAAGTCATGTCAGTAGTACACCATGTCCTCATTTGTCCTTTTTCTTATGTCTCTATTTCTGCGGCTTCGAATTTCAGTTGCTTCAACGTCAATATATTCGACATGCTCACCTTCAACAGGAGACTCTGTGTGCAACTGGTCATTCTGTTTTTGGCTTTCAGATGCTATAAACTCTGCAACAGTACAAGTGGTTGGGGTTTGGGGGTTTATAGAGTTCAGTATTCGCGAGAAGAACGTGCCTGTTAAGTGTATAACAATCATTATTGTTTCGAGTGGGGATGTCAAGGTCACTCAAAGGAAAGATCACTCCTCTCTTTAGTACTCTTCCGGATGCTACGGCCACGAAGCAGCCAAATTGTTGATCTGTCGTCTCAGTAAAGGAGTACCATAGAACACTCGTTTCGGTCTCATTGGGGTTGTCAAATACATCTGATCCCGTAATAGTAATATAGAGCAAACATATCGTATCCCGGCTTGATTGCGAGGACGACTCCCTCGTGAAACAGGACTTGGACATGATGCTCCCCGTTAACCGTTTGTACTACATTTCACTCTCCACACTGTTCTCCTTGAAAGTGCATTCTGAAACTGGCTACTTCTGTCTGATTCATCTCCTCAGCATTGGCAGATGATGGAAGGGTGCCAGTGTCATTAATGGCTACAATATCAGTGGCCTATTTTTGCCGTTTTCAGCCTTGTAATCCCTTAAAATGGCATCGTGTGGTTTCGCAGCAGCGACTACAAACCATTTTTGGCACCGTTGTCAAAATCGCATTGAAAGGTGGTCAAACGCCAAACTTCAGAAATATTGCTTACGAGTTTTGACAGTTTTATATATAATTCTTATTTATCGTCTAGATTATATGCAGATGATACTTCATTAATTGCATCTGGTAATGATCTTGATAAATAAACTATCATTTACCCGATATCTTTGATTGGCTCTGCTGCAATTAATTAACCTTGAATTTAAGTAGAACTAAGTGTGTCAACCTCGGCCAAAAGTATATAATATATACTTTATATATATTAACTATTATTCCACGAGCGCACGTTGGACAAGAGATGATAAATAGCCAACGAGGTGCGTTGGGCCGGGTTGGTTATAATCATCTCATATCCAACAAGCGCGAGTGGAATAATTGTTTTATTAAAAAGTCCCTCAAGATATTAGACAAATCTTCTCGACTTTATTTTGTGAGAAGAAACCGGGTGTTACAATGTACAGATAATTTTTAAATGTGTAAATTGTCTCAACTTGCATTGTTTTGCTCCGACTAACTCGGATGCTTAAACTGTCAAAATAAAATTTTCAAGTTTTTACTTTGAAATATTTTCATGCAATACTTTGTGGCTTTCTTTATGCTCCCTGGTGTTGCGTTTTCTAATAGTTCAATGACTTCCTTTTCATTCAACTCCGGTGCGAAGCGATTTTCGCCGAAGGCCCTTGTCTCTTGAGGGAAAATTTTTTAGCTCCTCTTTAAATTTAAGCTGACGCTTACGCATACCATGTTTGGAGACTATGGTACATTTGCTAATGTATCATAATGGTTAAGCTGATAAAAAGTCTTGAATTGCATTATGTAATGATCCAGTTTTTAATAAATAAACTTCTCCAATCTTCCCCAACACTTAAGACTGGCAGACCAAATTTTGGAGAAATTTGGAAATGTTAAAGAGCTTGATTTATACATTGACAGTCACTTGACATGGAATGACGATATTAAATATATATGTAACAAAATATGGAAAAATATCACCATAATGATTAAATTAAAGCGTTAATTGCATACATCCCAGGCAATCATTAATTTCGCTCTATTATTCAATAATATAGCCTTTTAGTAACTGTGGCTATAATTTATAGGGAAATAATCAAGATGCTCCTCTTACACCAAAATAGAGCCATTCGCATAATTAATGATGTTCCATTGTGTAACACGTTGGGAAAAGTACCACAGTCCAACACAAAAGTGATTTATTGCCGAGATCCAGAACACGAGGAAATACAACATGGCGGACCGACTAACGTAGAACTGTTCTGACATGTGCGCCGATCACACTTCTTGCATGCTAACCTGAGGCGTACTCGTTACATCTCCTTTCCTTAGTTAAGTGTTCAGCAAACACAACTAATAAATCTCAAAACAACAAATAAAAAAACCGAAAAGTCCATGGATAACAAAATGTTCTTGAGTGTGGACGCGAGAGAAACGACCAAACAGATACATCAGAAGTGGCGAAACTAAGTAATAAGTCTGAACGAAGTCTTAGTGTCCACACTCGTAATCCTTCAATCACACTGGAGGGCGACGTTCACGCACTGGACGACTTGTTGGACGTGGCTCGGGAACGTCTGGCGATACTAGCATTGTTGGCGGTGACACATCAGCTGAACGTGATTCACCAGGTTCAGAAGGCTCTGCAAGGTCAGAGGTCGTTGCTTTGGGCTCTCGCTTCTCAGTGGTTGCTCTGAGCAACTTGCAGTTCTGGCGATAAGGCTTACCATTCGCTTTCACCCAATGAGATCCCTCTCCAATGACGCGTCCAAACGACAATTCACTATTACCAGGTAGACGCATTCTCACAGCATCGCCATCGTGCAATGTAGGAAGTTCATGGGAAAGCCGGTCGTAATAGAACTTCTGCTTCTGCTTCCTAGACTTGATCTTTTGTGGCACACAAGAAATCACCCGTGGGACTAGCAACGACTTGGTAACTGGGAGACGGGTGTGTGTTCGACGACCATACAGTAGCTGAACTGGATAAGCATCCATGCCTTCAGAAGGGGTGTTTCGCCATTCGAGTAACGCAAGCAACGGGACACAAAATTGTCTGCTTGGGATCACGCACCCGAGGAATATTTGTAATCAGTGCCTTTTCACGTCGTGTGCCGGTGTCATAAAACAAACAATAAATTACTCCTTTTCAACCATACAATACACCTGTTTTGTTATTTCAAGTATTATGTCAAACCTGTGCCTCCTATTCCGGCCAACGTAGCGTGAACCGATTGAACAAATTTATCCTTGATAGATGAAGTCGCAATGATTAAATGAGTAACTTGAGAAAACTTTATCTCCCAAACGAGCTTGGTGACCTATGTTTTTTATTCCACATTTCAAGTCAGCATAATGTGGAGAACAATCGAGAAAAGTTTAAAGAAAATCTTACGACAACTTCTATTACTGTGGAATCACCTTAACAATGTTAGCACGTTCTTTTTTAAGTATCCCTGTACACCAATACGTCATCTGTGGTCAATCCAGTATAACTCAATCACTTGTTTCCACTCTCTGTCAAATTCACGAGCTTGGGATAAGGTCTCTGGCCAACCGTCATAGGTAATGTTAGATAGGATCTGTAATTCTTCATCGTCGGATGTCATTTCACGCAATCTCTTTAAACGAACCGGGGAGACACTGACATTTTCTCCTTGTCTTATCTGCTCCAGTTCAAGGGCAAATACTCGCCCCTAATAGAACGGATGTCGCTGCGTGGAATCGGTGTCACTAGCTCATTTTCCAAGTATCCTCGACTCAGCGTGTCGGCTAAGAACATGGTGGTTCCTCTTTTATATTCTACGTGGATACCATAGTGTTGTAAACGGAGTCGCATGCGCTGGATGCGTTTTGGTGAGTTGTGGATAGGTTTCTTGAAAATTGTTTCTAATGGTCGGTGATCTGACTGCACGATTACATCACTTCTTCCAAAGATATACGTGTCAAATTTTTCAGAGGCAAAAACTATTGCCAACAACTCCTTTTCGATTTTTGCATGGTTTTGCTCGGTTTGGGACATCACACGAGAGCTGACAGCTAGGAGGCGCCCTTCTTGTAGAAGTGCTGCGCCAAGTCCACTTGGAGAGGCATCACACTGAATGACCACAGGATTCGTTGCATCATAATAATCATGTCTTTAACACGGGCCACAGCATTAGCATGGGCAGGAAGTCAGCACCACTGAGCATCTTTTTCTTTGAGCTTTCTCAAAACTTCTGTTTCTTCTCATAGACGAGGGACGAATTTGGCTAAATAATTGACCATGCCCAGAAATCTACGTAGTGACTGAGCGTCGGTGGGGTCTGGCATGTTGACAATCGCATTCACCTTCCGTGGGTCTGGCTTGAGCCCCTGCGGAGTCAGAATGTGGCCGATGAAGGGAACCTCGAGCTGTCTCAGTCCTGCTTTGTTCTTGTTTAGAGGTTTCTCTCACGACAGCGGCCCAAGATCTAGAATGCACGAAGATCTCGGTCATGGTCAGCTTGCTACTCAGCGGGTGTTGCCGATGCCAACTATCAAAAAGTCGTCTGCTATAACTTCAACTCCGTTTAGCCCCTCTACATAATCTCGCATTTTGCCCTGGCACACTTCTGGTGCACTTTTAATTCCGAAAGGCGTTCGCTGCCATTTGTAACGCCCGAAGGGAGTATTGAAAGTTATAACAAAATAGATTCCTCGTCTAGTTCTACCTGCCAGAAACCGTTACTGGCGTCAAATACGCTAAATAGTTTTGCTCCATTGAGTCTGGTTGCAATTTCCTCCATTGTGGACATTCGGAAATGTTCACTCTTTATAGCATCATTCAATCTCTAGGATCCAAACAGATGCGTATCTTAGTCTCTCCATCAACTTCAACAGAAGGTTTGCTCACCACCAGCATACTGGACAACCAGTAAGTCGGTTTGTTAAGCTTTTCAATAATACCATCCGATGTCATTTCCTCAAGTTTTCTTTTGACTTGCTCCGTGATAGCAACGGGTAAACGTCTAGGGGGGGGTGAACCACAGGCTTGATGGCCACGCCGATTGTTATATTGTACCGCCCAGCAAGCATTGTAAGCCCTTCAAACGCACCAGTACTCTCGTCGAACAATGGATCTCCGTCTTTTTTCACCACACTGGGATGATCGCTATCTAAGATCTGTATTAGGTTAATATCTAACATGGTTTGCTTGGAGAGGATGGGCTCATATCCACCACCCTTTACCACATTTACTTCGATTTGGTGTTTCTGGCCTTTCCGGGATGCAAACAGGGTGGCCTTTCGCTCTGTGGGGTGTTCTTCCCCATTGGCTAAAATCAGAGCTGACGTGCCTCGAGCATACAGAGAATTTAAATGCTGGGCCCCTGATACTCGCTTGAAACATTAACAAGGAGCAGATTACAGTCTGCCCCAGTATCCACCAAAAAGAGAATTTCATACCCTGGGGCACACTTGTCATCCTTACGCACAGTGAGAGTCACTGTCTCACGACCTTTACCACCAACACCAGCAATACTTAAATAAAAGCGCTCTTGAAAGGCGGACACTTTACTCTTAGGCGGGCACTTGGCTACAAAGTGATTCTTCTTTTTACAATAGGCACAGACCTGTCCAAACGCAGGACAGTTGCTTCTCTCGTGGCTCCGACCACAAAATCGACAATCTTTGATTCTACCTTCGCTTACAACAAGAACACCATTGGGCTGACCTTTCTCTTGTTCCTTCACTGCAAATTATCAAGACATAACTTTCATCTGAGCGGCTGTGCTCTCATCAGCACGAGCTATGTCCAATGCTTTCTCTAGGGTTTACTTCTTCTCTCTTAGTGAATTTTCACGAATCTTGGTATTCCTAGTGCCTGTCACCAATCGATCCCGAAGAAGTTGATCAGGTGTGATGGAGTCAAAATCACAAATTGCCGCGATTTGGCGAAGCTCCGTTAGGTACTGATCAACAGTTTCGGACTCGCACTGATCCCGGGTAAAGAGGACAAGGCGTTCATAAATGGTGTCCTCCCTTGGTATGTAGTACTCTATACTTGTGGATTTCTTGAACTTCTGACATCATGTAACACGTTGAGAAAATACGACAGGCCAACGCAAAAGTTATTTATTGCCTAGATAGAGAACACGAGGAAATACAACATGGCTGACTGACTAACGTAGAACTGTTCTGACACGTGCGCCGATCGCACTTTATGCATGCTAACCTGACGCTACTCTTTACACATTGATGGAACCAAAAGCTCCTCACTATGTTGCTCTCCGTTTACTGAAACTCTCTAATATCATTAAACTCAGTACGTGCTTGTTGTTTTATGATCATTTGATAGATGATAAGATTCCTAGTTTTTCTTTGACCTTAAGCTTTGCACAGGATAGTTGTAATACTCGCATAATCTAGTTATTGAATCTTTTTGAACAAATCTTAGGAGATTTTGCCCGTGTATTAGTGGAAAATATTTTTGGAACGACGTATCTCCGTCTATTCGAAATAAATCCATTATACTGCTCAGTACTAAAATACTTAAGAAAGCCATGATCATCGCAGTTATGAACGCAATTTTAAGCAATTGCGTAGAGAAGCCTGAAAAAGTCAGGACTTCAAGGGGGTTTGAGCCCGTGACCTCGCGTTTACCGGGGCGACGCTGTAACCAACTGAGCTATGAAGCCACTGATATTGGGAGCTGGTCATTTGTGAGTTCTAATGAGCCCGTGAAGAATGGATGTGAAGCGATATATGAATTGTTCAATATACGAATTTCAATATATGAAGTTCGATAAATGAAGTTCAATATATGAAACATTTCATATATCACTTCACATCCATTCTTCACGGGCTCATAAGAACTCACAAATGACCAGCTCTCAACGTCAGTGGTTTCATAGCTCAGTTGGTTAGAGCGTTGGACCGGTAATCGCTAGGTTACGGGTTCAAACCCCGTTGAAGTCCTGACTTCTTTAGGCTTCTCTACGCAATTGCTTAAATTACGTTCATAAATGCGATGATCATGACTTACTTGATTTGAAATCCGCAGTTCAATATATGAAACATTATATATATCGCTTCACACTAAAATACTTAGCCGACGTCTTTGCATCTCAATATTAATTGTAAGTATTTTTGTCATTTATTAGCTGTCTTATCTTTAGTATAGTCACACAAGTGTTTTACTTGACTTTTCTTTTTCCTTTAATATAGTGGAAGTCATAATCAAAGGGCACGCATCTCATCTCGATCGAGATCGAGATCGCTTTCCTACTTGACAATTTGATCATAACACATTTGTAATTTATTTGCGCCGTCATCTGCCAGACGCAAATCCTGCTCTATTTCTTCTGACCCGGTTTCGACTTGCTCTTCTGACCCTCCCTGAGAAAACTTGGTCTCCTGGATCGAGCCTCTTAACTGATCTATTTCTCTCGCCAGTGATACTACAGAAATACGTCTTCGCTCGATGGTTTGCTTGTCGCGATTTTCGATGATTTGGTCACACTTCTTTATCCTGATACGTAGAGCTTTTAGCTTCACATCCAATTCACTAGTTTGCTTCTTTAGCGACATCTTGAAGACCTCGGTCCCGTCGGAGGTGCGAGTAATGTGGGAAACACAAGAAAGGCGTCCACACTTTCCCAATTTCACGATCGACAGATCTTTATTTTCTTCGATCCAAAAATAAACACAAGTCAACAAGATTTTCTAAAAAACCCTACACCTCCAAAAACCTAAAAAAAACTATTACTGTCTGGTTGAGATAAACAATCCTCATTGTTATAATCAATCAACGATTACTGTAAGATCTTAGCGTGTTTTCTTTATTATTGTTCTGTTTGTGTCAAATTAGTTTGTTTCTGCGCCTCATTAGCTTTTTAGTAGCCTGCTCCTTAGCGTGTCTTGTTTCCGTTTTGTCAGTTTTCGCACATCGGTTTCTTTGCTCGTCATTTACACCTTCAGTTCTTCCAGTTTTGCATAATTTAGTTTCTTAGTATATAAACCTATGTTTTTTGCCATTTTGGGCTCTCTCTTTTCTCGATAATCGAAGTCGGGCTACCCGCAGATAGCTATAAGGCAGTCCAAGTTCGCTTCAAGCAGTTTAAGTTATCCTTGGTATTAGCTTATGGTCGTAACAATGTAAGTATGATAGTTTTGGTGCCTTTGGCAGTTACATCGTTGGAAATTGACTGCGTGGCCGGCGC
>BLAZ01000391.1:29605-32105 GCA_014633955.1 Acropora tenuis | reverse complement strand
GGGTCCAGAGTTAGGACGAACATATTTAGTTGTTGTTGACGCATACAGCAAATATCCAGAAAAATAGTGAACATACCCATTACAACAGCCACTGCGACAAAGTTCTCCGCGAGATTTTCAGTCGACATGGTCTACCTGAGACCATTGCCTCGGACAATGGCCCATAGTTTATATCCAAAGAGTTCCGCAACTTCTGCAATAACAATGGGATCCTTCATTGCAAGTCAGCGCCATACAAGCCTTCGACAAATGTCAGGCAGAAAGGATGCCAGTCAGTTCAGGTCCTAAAGTTCGCCGTTAACCTACTAGGACAAGAAGAGCTCCCGTTTTTCTAAGAGACTATGGACACTAGGAACATTCGTATACAGTATTCAGATCGTTGAGAGACTGACACATTACTCTCTGTTGAAATTAGTTTCGTATCATCATGTAGTGATAGCTTCTTTTTAGAGCGGAGGATGCTGTGTAGGATAGTGGTGCTCTGTGTGAGCATGCGCTCTAGCAAGGAGTCAGGAGCAAGAGAGCACGTGCAAGCTTTATGGAATTAAAGAAGTTGTTTTGCGTTTGATATAAAGAGTTTTTCCTTGTTGTTGTCTGGTTCAAGGATACAACACATTTTCCTATACAAACTCTTAAAATCTGCCTCGACCGGGTCATGCAATTCCTATGTTCTGGAAAAAACCTTGTGGAGTTTCGCAACTACGTAGTTCAAGATGACTTCTGCAGAGGTCAACTCAATTATATCACTCGTGAACAGACGAATAAGTTGGCCTCAAAATTTTCCTTGAGCCGGGAAACTAAAGGCGTCAGCGGCTGGTGAGGATGATGTGACAAAGTTAAAAGAGTGTTAACCGAAATGCACCCATATTTTTAAATATGGGTGCATTTCGGTGCATTTCCGCTTAAAAGTGGCTAGAGCCATACATTTTAAACGAAAATCAAAATCAAAATTTCAAGGCTCTGAATGTTGTGCAATATCTTATTCTGACACTGAAAGCAGTGCTAGCATGCCAGTGCTGGCCCCCCTCGAAGTGTCACTTCAGATGGGGGACTTTCAATTGATACTTTCCAATGAAAGTTGGTGCAATGTAGGGTGTCCAAAGCGTAGAAGACATGCTTGAAGTTCCATGAAAGTGAGTCAAAGAAAAAGAGGTCTGACTGTGTAAACTTATTCAGTCAATTAGACTTAGCATTGTTAAGCAAGGCCAAGTTGGGGAGAAAGAGAAACATGAAGATCAGATCTTTGGTACTTTGATTGTGTGACAACTTCGGCAGCCATCTCTAGAGAGGAAGATATGGGTCAAGATCTAAATCTCAAATATATGAGAAAATAGTGCATTCGATTGGTAGAGAGTCACAATTTGAAACATACTCTTCATACCAAACAGAAGCATCAGCGAATCCTTTTCATTGTCCCAAGACTTGATATAGTCGTTTTTCATAGACCTGTATTTAACACTTACAGCGACAATGGTTTCTTATCCTGTTTGGTTGCATTTTCCTGTGATGGAAGGCAAGTGGGTGAGCTTCTTATTTTATTTGACATCATGAAGCTAAATGGCCTTATATTGCCTTGGTAAATATTGCTACTTTGCCGGGGTAATAGCAGACTCCACGCAGTATTGAAGAACATTTTTGTTATCATTACAAGATGAGGTTCAATATACACTTAAGTCTGGGCGACGTTGTTGTCTTTCCTTGGACTAAAAGAAAAACGTTTGCTCATTGAAGAAAAAAATTGATGTGAACATATTGCTTAATGCCATCATTATTCTTAGACTGGTTAACGATTTTGTTATTTCTTATCGTCGCGGGTGATCTTTGAATATAATGGTACTTCATCATTCTGGATCATCTTAGATTATTTTTGCCGCTTCCTTTGCTCGTTAGGTCAACCCAATATGTCCACTGCCCTGACACTGCACCTTTTTCAGAATAAAGGAACTCAGTCCATATCTTTCGGTTTGAATTGCATTTTGAGCATATCGAGAGCCTCTCAGTGGGTTCCGCCCATCTAGGGCTGCTCGCTCCATGGTAGATACCAAAGGCCCATAGCAAGCCACAAAAAAATCTCAGGTTGTTGATCGTAAGTAAGTTTTCACTCCCTTCAAAGCCGAAAATGATCTTTCGCTGACAGCATTTGTTACAGGCATTACAAGTAGTAAACTTCACTTAAAAATAATTTTCGGGGACAATCTAGGGAAAGGTGACAACATGCTTTCCATCAGTATTAGATGGATCAAATCCCATGGATTCTGCAGTTTGTGGCAGTAGTTGTCGCAGCCCTTCTGACTTGAAAGAATCCAAATCTTCACCATACGGTCCACTATACGTGTTTATTAATGGAGCAGACTCGATATAACATGCTTTACTAGCAACAGCCTTCAAGGGGAGATCCTCTTCAAGGAGAAGCTAAGGTTATACATTCGCATGGGTTTAGTCAATGCTTTTCCAGGGTAGGGCCGCTGAAGCCATGGTTTGAAACCATAGGCTTCATCCC
>BLAZ01000386.1:121550-124879 GCA_014633955.1 Acropora tenuis | reverse complement strand
GTTCCCAACTTATGGCTTCCTGTAAAACCGATGGCAGTTGAATTGTGAGGACCTTTTACATCATTGACCATATATGTAGTATTTTTACAAAAACTTGAATCATAATCGGAGTACATGATGTATAATAGCTGTTTTTAGAGAATAAGTATTCGCTCACAAACATATGGGGTAAAGCAAGTAATGAAACACGATTCAAACCATCGTAATGAGGCTTCTAATCCAGGAACTTCATTAGACTCTAACTTAGACCTAAGTCAACTAATAAGAACTTTTCATTACGATAATTAGTGGACTTGCTCGTACGAACAACAACCGTGAGGAACGTTTCTCTCACGCTGGGATTCAGACCTCCTATGAAACGATATCCGACTGAATCCCATAAAACGATCACATTTTATTCTACCAGAGCTGCTACGTGAGGCACTGAGCTGAGTATCTGGGTGGCTACGGGTTGAGAGAAAAGGGAGCTTAAGCAGCCATGCCAGCAGATAAACGTCACAAATTTGCGTATTTGACAAAGAAAAACAGTAGTTTTGTACGTGCATTTTTCATTTTTGGACATTTTGAAGACGTTTTCGTTCTTTCTACGACGTAATTGTAAACACTCGATGATCTTCTTTCAATTAGACGTCGGAAAAAAAATAACTCTATCAACATGTTTTTCTCTCTTCATTCGGAAAATTATTAGTCGTCACTTGGAGACCAAATCCTCGAAAAAGGACTGTTACGAGAATTCGAGACCATGAACTCAAAACTGTTGCACGATTTAAAGCTATCTTGCTCACTTTACTTCATCATAAGCATATAGCGGAAGTTTGAAGCTGTTGGTTTGTTAGAGTTTGTTTAGACAAGAGTTTTTTGGTATCCTAGCAACGTGACGTAACGACTTAGGGACTCTATTAGTGGCCGTGTTATCACGAGCGGTTTTTTAAATCGCTTAGCGAGTGACAACCGGAAATCGCGTGAAAACAATTGCTTTTCCAACTAGCTTAAAGTTAAGCGTGTCGGCAAATTTCAGTAGAATTCTCATTAAATTTAAGCGACCTAACCAGATAGCTTAAACGAGTGGGGAATTAATTTCGGCAAATGAGGAGGCGCTTGAGATTATTCAAATTGCTAGAATCACGACAGGCGTGTCATTTTTATTCTCCCTCCATATTCGAATCGATGCATTGGCACGCGCTCTCTCTTCATTTAATCTTAACCGTGAAACACGTGGCATTTTTAAGTCGCTTAAAGAAGTCTGCCAACAAGCCACTTTCACTAATGTTAAGCGAGACAATGACTAAATTTAGTAAACAATTACGTGTTAAGTGATCTTTTAAAACTCTAGTTGGTGTTAGACTTCCGAATTTCATATGGTATTATTAAAGCGCCATTCTCTAGGTGCATGAACAGTAAATGCTCTGTCCCTATAGGTCTTGGGGTACGATCTAGGTTGCATTAAAAGTGCATTACTATCAGACCTCAATGATCTAGTATGAACGATAGTGTAGTTTTAGAGCTAAATCATGAGCTAGGCGATGTCCCATTCAGTGGTTTATGAACTGAAAGCAGAATCATAAAATTTAATACGGTATTGAATCGGTATAGCCAGTGAAGCAAGGGGTGAGAAACAATGTTTTGGTTTCACGGTCTTAGGCTGTTCCTTTTCGTAAATCCGATCAAACCTTAGTGTTTGTAGCGGTCGTTTTTTAATGTATTATTGTAAATAAAATCCGCGAAGAAGTCTGCCTTAGCTAGACGAAACTCGTCGGAGAGTAAACAAGTTTGACAGATACAGTTCGCCGAGTGCTGCTCACTAGTTCAGTTTTTTAATTTTTTTTAAAAGTTGGCACTTGTAACAATATTCTCAGTAAAAGGCTGCAATAACTGTACTGACTCTTGAAAAAAAACTCAATAATAATTCATGAACCTAACAGCCTATCAAAGTATCGATAAAACGTCACGTGCATGAGTTTTACACCCCGATAAAACAGTCCTCGTTAATGTTCTTTATATAAAAAATACTGATAAGGCATATCATATTTCTCTTCCCCTCACAATTTGAACCTTTGGTCGGACTCCCAAGAGACTTGCTTTTTATAGAATGTTTTTGGAGCCGTTCAATAAACTCGCGGGTCGTGTTCTATCGGGTCTAAAGCCACTCGGCTTCGCCTCGTGGGTTTATATAGCCTGCGAGCAAGCTCTCCGTTGGGGTCTCGCGCGAGATTCTCGGGCGCTAGGTTTGGGGCGCGTGCGAATTGCGAAGCGAGCCGCGAGAGGCTTGGGGCGGGGGTGAGAGAGGGAAAGCACTGGAATGTTTATCCTCTTAGTGTACACTTCGGTCGTCCAAGGGTTGGTATTCTCGCTTTTCACGTGACGTCACGACGACCATGTTGGTGCACAGAACAAAAACCAAAAAAGACGAAAAAGGGAATTTGATTCTATTGTCATGCAAAACTTGAGCTGCATTTTGCCATTGTTTTGTACACCAAGTATTACGACGTACATTATGTAAAACGACTTGCTGTGTCACAAGAGGTTTCGTAGATTGAATGCAATCTACCATAAAGCATAACCACTATCACCAAAGTTATGTATTACATCTTTCTGTTTTATCTTTCAGGCCATTTTAGATTTCTGTCCGTTTTCAATCCATCACTCATGTCGTCCTCTCGTAGGAGACCATTATCAACACTGGCACCTGTCTTTATCACCATTTTACTACTGAAAGACACCCAGCAATCCTCCGTTGTAAAAACTGCAACGTCTGCAATACTGGATCTTCCACCCACTAAAGTTCTCATCAACAAAACTTTTGTTGCTCAAAATGTAACACCATCAGTTGCTGAAGCCAATTCAAGCCAAGCTGTCATCAACACAACTTCGGCTCCTCAAGATGTAACACCTTCATTTTCTGGATTTAATGCAACGCTGGCCTCGAACAGCATCGCTAATAGGATAAATTCAACTCGAGCTCCGACGTCTTCAGTTTCTGCAGACAACGCTACTCATCCTCTAGCCACAGCGGTTCCAAATATGACACCTTTGGCATCTCCAATCAATTCAGCCCAGACTACCATCACCTTAGCTGCAGCAAGGTACTCTTCCCAAGTTCCTATAACTTCAATATCCTTATTCAAATCATCCAAAGCCACAGTGACCTCTTTTGCTTCAAGCAGTTATAGTCAAGGATTTATGAGCACCTCAAGCCATCTTCTGCAGGCTTCAGCTTCTCAAAACACGTCTGTTCAGGCTGCAACTTCATTGACTTCAAAAAACTCAGATCAGAGCTCAATGTCTTACATCCATCCAGCTTCAACAGCTACAACCGCCGCCCTACCCTA
>BLAZ01000386.1:77187-81659 GCA_014633955.1 Acropora tenuis | reverse complement strand
AATAATTTACTCGCAAATGGAAAAGGTACAAAATTAGTTTTAATTGGTATGTAAGAAAAATTAATGACAAGAAAGCCCAGGCAGACAAATGCCAAAAAACAAACACAAAAAAAAGGGCAGATAAAACTCTCTAATATTGTACTTTGTGTTTGTAATACGAGTCCTAGGCAAAAAGTGCGCCAAAAATTCAAGTTCAATCTAACACAAGCTTTTTACAAATTTACAATCGATAATACCTCTTATAATCTAGGACATTTGTGAAAGATTTTCATAGAGTACATGTTAGTACTTACGGAACAACTAGGATCAACGGATGAACGACATTTGGAGCCAAAAAGACTCTTCTTTGCTGTTGAGCGTTGAAGCACACAGTGTAAACGATCGTTAAGCTTCTGGTTGGCCTTCCCCAGTTCCGTCAATTCCTTCAGAATTGATTCCACTGGACTTGTAGTCGCATCTTGCTGTGTTGGAGCCCCATCTAGACATCCTTCCTGCGAAGCCATGCTCGCTTTATTTACCACTCGATTAGGCAAGGACCACTGAACCCAAACGAACGATCGGAGAACGAAAATAATTCAAATGACCCGCATAAGTGACGGCCGTTTCAAAACGAGGCACTCATGCGCAGTAAGGACGGAAGCGCTGGTACCAAGGGTTATTTGAAGAAATCCGGTTACAACCGAGGTAACATTTATCCCTTACATATTTGGGGATATTTTTCTTTGTAAAATTTTCTCAAGCAAAAGCTTATAGGTAAGACTAGGAGTCAAATCTGTGGGAGTAGTTTGCTAGAGTTATAGTTTGGGAATCTTGTCTCGAAAATAGCTGCATTTCAATCGAAAAAGTGGAAAACATTGATTCAGCTTCTAAAAAAACGTAAGCATAGTAAATTTCCGCATGAGTCCGTCTTCGGAAACGCGACGTAAAGAATCCTGTATGTTTAAGCAAACGGAATTGCTGCGGAAATGCGTATGAACACGGTCATTTTTCTCTTTCGCGTTTCACGTCGTATCCGCCCTGCGGAAACGTATCGGAAACGTTTAAGTTCGATTTTCCGCTATCTTTCCGAAATGCGGAAACGCCTTTTTTCACCCTGTGATTGTGTTTTAATTAAAAAGGTTTTGAAAGAAACGACCAATTTTATGAGAAAATCCCAAGTAAATGACTCATTGCTACGCATCAACTTTATTTTTAAAAGTCTCTCTTTTCCAAATTTTTTGCATATGAAATATCAAAAGGCTGATAATAGTATAGAAACGGCCGTAACTTCTATTGATATTTCATCAAAACCTGTCGTCTTTTTTAAGTTGACGACGTAAACATGCAAGCTGTTCCATGCAATTACCGAGAAGTTGTTTTGAGTTTGTGGTTAAAAAAAGCAACTTTATTCTTGATCGGCGTTAGCGCTGAATTTGTGTCCTAGTATGCTTCAAATATGAATAGTTTTCAAAAATCAACAGTTTTGCTGTAAATATTCATATTGCTTGTACTGACTAAGAGAGTGCGAGCGTTACCCATCCAGCCCTTAGATTATCCGTTTTGATAATACCTCTTCCACTTAATGACAACTTGCTAAATAAGAATTACGTGAAAAACTGCCTTTATTCAACAATTTTCCCTTTGCAAACGTTTTTTTGCAACACAACAGAAATTTTTATTCCTCGAGGTAGCGCCCATGTCCAGAAATGCACTCAATTAGATGTACAAGGGAGTTTGAGCCGATGTTTTATTTGCAGCTGTTAGGCAAAGGCAAAGTTACTATAATTCGAGGTATTTCTGATAGAATTTGTTAAAATTTGGTGATTTTTTGCCATTTTACAGTGAACAGATCGCCTTTTTTAAACTTAATTTTGAGACAGCATCTACGGCATATTTTTAAAGTTGTAGAGATAAATCTCTTAGACGTGGCAAACAACCATATTTGCAATTCACAGCTTAAATTGAAGCCTGATAATTGAATTTTCATGAACTGGTAAACTCGATTTTAAGTCTCTCTAATGAGCTCCATTACTTGGACGGTGTTAACCTTATTTGCGAAAATCACCATCAAGAGCTTTCCTGTGATAACACTAGCAGGTTGTCAAATTCAGAGCATTCGCCGCAGTCCGCATGCATCTCCGTACGTAAAAACGTGTAATGTCGCCTGAAATTGTCTGTTCAGAAGCACAGTCAGGGTATAAACAACGAGTTCCCAACTTATGGCTTCCTGTAAAACCGATGGCAGTTGAATTGTGAGGACCTTTTACATCATTGACCATATATGTAGTATTTTTACAAAAACTTGAATCATAATCGGAGTACATGATGTATAATAGCTGTTTTTAGAGAATAAGTATTCGCTCACAAACATATGGGGTAAAGCAAGTAATGAAACACGATTCAAACCATCGTAATGAGGCTTCTAATCCAGGAACTTCATTAGACTCTAACTTAGACCTAAGTCAACTAATAAGAACTTTTCATTACGATAATTAGTGGACTTGCTCGTACGAACAACAACCGTGAGGAACGTTTCTCTCACGCTGGGATTCAGACCTCCTATGAAACGACATCCGACTGAATCCCATAAAACGATCACATCTTATTCTACCAGAGCTGCTACATGAGGCACTGAGCTGAGTATTGGGTGGCCACGGGTTGAGAGAATAGGGAGCTTAAGCAGCCATGCCAGCAGATAAACGTCACAAATTTGCGTATTGACAAAGCAAAACAGTAGTTTTGTACGTGCATTTTTCATTTTTGGACATTTTGAAGACTTTTTCGTTCTTTCTACGACGTAATTGTAAACACTCGATGATCTTCTTTCAATTAGACGTCGGAAAAAAAATAACTTTATCAACATGTTTTTCTCTCTTCATTCGGAAAATTATTAGTCGTCACTTGGAGACCAAATCCTCGAAAAAGGACTGTTACGAGAATTCGAGATCATGAACTCAAAACTGTTGCACGATTTAAAGCTATCTTGCTCACTTTACTTCATCATAAGCATATAGCGGAAGTTTGAAGCTGTTGGTTTGTTAGGGACTCTATTAGTGGCCGTGTTATCACGAGCGGTTTTTTAAATCGCTTAGCGAGTGACAACCGGAAATCGCGTGAAAACAATTGCTTTTCCAACTCGCTTAAAGATAAGCGTGTCGGCAAATTTCAGTAGAATTCTCATTAAATTTAAGCGACCTAACCAGATAGCTTAAACGAGTGGGGAATTGATTTCGGCAAATGAGGAGGCGCTTGAGATTATTCAAATTGCTAGAATCACGACAGGCGTGTCATTTTTATTCTCCCTCCATATTCAAATCGATGTATTGGCACGCGCTCTCTCTTCATTTAATCTTAACCGTGAAACACGTGGCATTTTTAAGTCGCTTAAAGAAGTCTGCCAACAAACCACTTTCACTAATGTTAAGCGAGACAATGACTAAATTTAGTAAACAAGTACGTCTTAAGTGATCTTTTAAAACTCTAGATGGTGTTAGACTTCCGAATTTCATAGGGTATTATTAAAGCGCCATTCTCTAGGTGCATGAACAGTAAATGCTCTGTCCCTATAGGTCTTGGGGTACGATCTAGGTTGCATTAAAAGTTCATTACTATCAGACCTCAATGATCTAGTATGAACGATAGTGTAGTTTTAGAACTAAATCATGAGCTAGGCGATGTCCCATTCAGTGGTTTATGCACTGAAAGCAGAATCATAAAATTTAATACGGTATTGAATCGGTATAGCCTGTGAAGCAAGGGGTGAGAAACAATGTTTTGGTTTCACGGTCTTAGGCTGTTCCTTTTCGTAAATCCGATCAAACCTTAGTGTTTGTAGCGGTCGTTTTTTAATGTATTATTGTAAATAAAATCCGCGAAGAAGTCTGCCTTAGCTAGACGAAACTCGTAGGAGAATAAACAAGTTTGACAGATACAGTTCGCCGAGTGCTGCTCACTAGTTCATTTTTTAATTTTTTTTAAAGTTGGCACTTGTAACAATGTTCTCAGTAAAAGGCTGCAATAACTGTACTGACTCTTGAAAAACAACTCATTATTAATTCATGAACCTAACAGCCTATCAAAATGTCGATAAAACGTCACGTGCATGAGTTTTACACCCCGATAAAACAGTCCTCGTTAATATTCTTTATATAAAAATACTGATAAGGCATATCATATTTTTCTTTTATGTTAATATCTTCCCCTCACAATTTGAAGCTTTGTTCGGACTCCCAAGAGACTTGCTTTTTATAGAATGTTTTTGAAGGCGTTCAATAAACTCGTGGGTTTATATAGACTGCGAGCAAGCTCTCCGTTGGAGTCTCGCGCGAGATTTTCGGGCGCAAGGTTTGGGGCGCGTGCGGATTGCCAAGCGAGCCGCGAGAGGCTTGGGGCGGGGGTGAGAGAAGGAAAGCACTGGAATATTTATCCTCTTGGTGTACACGTCGGTCGTCCAATGGTTGGTATTCTCGCTTTTCACGTGACGTCACGACGAC
>BLAZ01000386.1:62187-64687 GCA_014633955.1 Acropora tenuis | reverse complement strand
TAAATTTGAATTCAGCGTGACAATAAAGGATAAATTGTTTGCAGAAACTACGGTCCAGCTGCCTAGTATCCGCGTAAGTCTTTGGTACTGTTTCACTTTGAAGTTTCCTTGATTCACACATTTTTTTGTCGAAGCGAGTCTAAGAGCGAAACTGTTGTTATCGTGTTTAGTTCAGCTTTATATGTGAATGAAAACCCATATTCATAACTCCGTACTCAGACTCGCTTTGAAATGAAAGCTGAAGTGTATTCGGAAATTTGTAAGCTCAGGGGCAACAGGCAGCATGTCACGCAATGAATGGCTATCACGCATGCGCAATCTCAAAGCACTCATCAGTTCTTCCCCACGGTTTTCATTCGTTTTCAAATTAAGATAAAACTGGACTTGAGTTCAATGCTTCCGTCCTCAGGTTGGACCCCCGCCTGTAAGTGAAAGCTTCAGTTACAATGCTTTAGGCAACAGCAGTCGATTTAACAAGCTTGTCCAATTGGGCGACGTCATGGGGGCTACATCCTTCGCAAATGCCGTGTTACAAACTGCTCAACAATCAGAAACAATCGCAAAAGAAGAAGAAATAAAGGTAAGTAACCTAGAGTAGTCAAATTTAGCTTTGAATTAATCAGCAAGTTTAGAGTTTAGAGCGCCATTCGTTACAGTGAAAGGAAGGCCTGAAAATTTTGAACCTGAAAGTGATTTTAAACCCTGACCTCTGCGATACTAGTGTAGTGCTCCACTAGTTGAGCCATCACGCCAACTAGGAGCTGTTCATTACGCGAGTTTCTGAAAAACCCGAAGAAGTTGAACATCTATGAAGAAATATGAAATTCCTCGTAGTAAAGCAACAAGTTAGGCATGCTCATTCCAGTTGTGAGCGCTAGTTAAGCAACAGCGATAACGATAGAATGACAAAATCAGATCCAAGCGGAATTTCATTCCTGACCTCTGCGATGCCAGTACAATATCATACAAGTTGAGGACAACTGGGAGTAGGTCGTCATTTGAGTTCATGATATCCCGTAGAAGATGGAAATCGGTCTTCAATATATGTGAGTATATTTAAAGAAACTTATAATCTTCGGAGTGAAGTACAACAGTTTCACCGTCAACACTTGAAAAATTCAGGCTTGAACGGAATTTGAACCCTGAACCTATGTGATACTGGTGCAGTACTCTTCTACTTGACTTGTCGTGAAATAGACTCGCAAAGGGTGGATACATGAAGTGAAGAATTTGTTTGAAAGCGATATATATAATAAATGGAATGAAAAGTGCTGAGTTACCAACGAAGGATGCCACTTGTGAGGAAGAATCCAACTGGATACTCGAGTTTTCGAGCAAAATGATAATAATAGAACTTGAATGACAAACTGATCTACTCCAAAACTTCTCACATGACTCGTTTTCATACAAACGTTTCGCCTTACGAGATTTTTCAGTGTATATTTGCAACGTTACAATACCTACTAAGGCTTTTAAAGTTTGTATAGAAAAACAACAATAGAGAATTATCGATGTAAAACATCTGATCAAGGAACGTTATCTAACTATATTGCGTAATCGTATTCCAAACAAGACTTAATTTAAATATGGACAAATATTAATGGTTTTTTGATAAAACGACAATAAATAAAAATATATAAAATTTAGATTTAAAGATCTTAAATGCCTTTCTTTCTTTTTTTTTTTTCTCTTTCTCACGTCAGATGAAATCATTCATTGTTGAAGAGGTGTCCAATCTAGAAGTGGGTAATTTGCAGGCGTTGACTCAAGTGACATCAGTGATTGCACGAGCGACGCTGGAACCCGAGCAAGTGACGGTGGATACACAGGTAGCCATTTGTGGTAACAAGTCACGATCACGTGTTATCTGCTGCGTTTTTACTTAGTCAACTTTTGTTTACTGTTATTTAGAAAATTAGTTTCTTGTTGAAGCGTGCCGAAAACTTTTATCATAACCTTTCAGTACTTTGCTCCTCTTAGAACTGTCGCCAGAAAAACACTTGAAACAAGCTGCGATGTCGAACTTCGTTTTTCGTTGTTCATTGCGGGCGACAAAAGACCACGATTCATAACCATAACCGATTCCAAGATGCATTTTATAACACGACGATTTTTGTACTCTCGTCTCCAAACCGCCCTGGGAACGAGGTTGTTCCTATTGAATTAGGGGACGCGCGCTCCGATAGCAAGAGAATGGGGACGAGATACAATTTTTATTTGCTATATTTATTGCGCATGCGTAATGGACTAAGTCAGAGTTGATCTCTTTATTGAACCAGGCCATTACTTTGCGAAGTCTTTCATCGTTGACGTCTCTGTTACGAAACAAGACCAGAGAGGATTACTCCTCTGAGTCAACTCTGGTTGAACAAGGAGGAGAAAATCTGTTATTGAGCCTTGGAAATCTCCTTCATTCTGCAGCACAAAAGGCCAGTGTCATAGGAGTAGCAAATTTTTCAAAGGATGTACAAAATAAGGTAATTAACTAGAAATAACCAAC
>BLAZ01000385.1:410178-412678 GCA_014633955.1 Acropora tenuis | reverse complement strand
ATGTTTTATGAGTCAAATGAGTCAATGACTCGTGAGCCAAAGAGACTCACAGTCAATACAGGAACAATTTATTGATTAAGCCTAAGCCCTCGTTTCAGTAATTAGGCCTAAGCATTCTGAAATTTTAGCGTTCATTTTATGGGTTTGGGTAACTGCACTAACTCATTGACTCAGAGACCCTTTGACTCATAAATACTCAAGACTCCCTAGAACACACACACACACACAAAACCCTGTAATAAATAGCGCAAACACTAATGATGCTTGTGGCTGTAAGATTCTTGAGTGCTGCCAGGGATTACCAAGGAACATCCAGGAGACAAAGCAACAACCATAAGCACTTAAAGGTTGAAAAATCCCCCCCCCCCCAAAATCCAAAATATGCCAAAACAACAGAATAAACTATTTTCTAGAATTATACAGTGAATATAACACATTGCTTTTGTTCACTTGGAATAGTACAGACATTTTGGATAACTGTCTGTTTCCTTTCAAATGAGGTCAGTGATTATGTAATTGTGGTAGTACTCGCTGTCATGTGGCTTAATAATTATTGTAAACAAGATAAAGTTGAAACACTTCTTTGGTGCATTAATTTTTAATCAGGATTTGCCAGAAACACTACACTAATTGTGTTATACACAAAAGACTGTACAGAACTAGGAGAAAGGTTAAAATAAATTACTTTCAAATATAAACTGAAATGTTTTTAATTTGAGTTAGCCTATCATACATTTCAAACAATTTAAGAAATCTACCAGGAAGTGCATGGAAATTTAAACCTAACAAAAAAACTTAATTCCTCAGCAAAAAAAAAAAAAACAATAGGCCAGATGGCCAGCATTAGTAAGAAGAGGTTTAATTCCATCCATCAACAGTAGCACAGATATATTACCCAAGCCCATACAAGCTTACCTTCTAACACTTATCGCCCTCGTGTGCACTGAACTGTATCAAGAGAAAAGGTCCACTCGTCTAACGTCCAACAAATTAAGCGGTCTTATAAAGGTAGACAAATCCCTCTGTAATTAACTTCGAGTGAGTTGTTTTCCGATATGCAGTAATTTTACTGCAGAATCCCGATCACGCATCTTTCACGTTTCACAGTTATCATTAAAAATATCATCTTGTCCCGTAGTTAACTGCTTTATTAGGAAAGCTGAAATACGCCTTACACGCCGCCACATCCTCCCACAGCAACTCCACTTTGCACCGCAATAAATGACCCGTAGAGTCTTACATATGCACAAACGGCAGTACCCAATTAAGTCAACCAAGCGAAGATACGTTATCACTAGTTGAACAAGGGTCGTTTCCAAATGAAAATATAACACAGACACCGAGCATTTCTTGAAAAATAGCACGAAAATGACTTCGTTAACACCACTACCAAACACTCTGTCGGTTTCAACTGAACTAACTAGTGAAAATCCCTTACTATTTATCTATTTAAACCTGTTTTTCCTCTGCAATTCAAGATGCCGTCAGGTTTATGGATCACGCCCACAGTAAAAATAGAAAGTAGGATTTGGTTTCCTGTAACCTCACCTGGGTCTCCGTTCACTTTTAGAATCAATGGCAAAGCTGAAAGACTCGTTCCTTCCAATTCTACGACAACCAAACGACCCAAGATTTCTCGGTATAACCGCACCTAATTCAAGAACGACTGACGAAGAAAATGCCTGAAAAACCAGTTACAACAAACAACCAATCAGATTCGCACAAGTGGGTTTCCTTGATAATTGATTGGATGATGCAGGAATTTTTTTTACGTTCATTTTGAAGTCGGATATATGAAAGTCCAAATAAAGTTGTTTCTGCTTTCGATAGCAAAAAAGAAAGAAAAATTCATTTTAACGATAGAAGAAATGGATGTATTATTTTAGCGATTATTGCATACGTATTAGCCCTTCGATGCACTTTAGACCCCACGTGCATGCCGCGTGTTTGCTGCCTTTAAGTACAACGATACGAAATCTTTATTTTTGCTTTTCATAGGTTGAATATGCAGATTCAGGCTGAGGTTCTACTTTCAACCAACGGTTTCTTTTTCTTCTTACCACGAATCAAAAAGCAAATAAACAGTATCAAAATCAGTTAAATATCAGCCAATCGTCAAAAACAAATCCTTTCTCCTATGTGCGCTCGGCAAGCGATTTTTGAGCTCTAAGTTTTTAGATTACTAGGGCTTTTTGAACTTTTTATTTTTTCAGATTACACCACAGTCTGCGTACTTTCACTGAAGTGGCAGTATTCTCACAGTTGAATGATCTGTCACCTTGAAGGAGCCTAACTGAATATATGTAGCTTTACCGAACCTTGTCAGTATCGAGTTTTGTCGATGATCGCAGTCTACCGTTTATGACCTCGGAGTATTTATTACTCGTTTTTTGCTTCTACTCTACTCGAAAGATATACTTTAGCATATTTACTTTGAATAGCGAATGGAAAAAATTCCTCTAGTACCCTGGTCGAAGGTATAAATATTGTTATTTAAGCC
>BLAZ01000385.1:389978-392478 GCA_014633955.1 Acropora tenuis | reverse complement strand
AGTCTGTTTCCTGGGAGGTTTAAAAAAAGTAAATATTTTTTATTATAATCATAATGATATTAATCACTAGTATAACTATTGCTACTATTATTTTAACACTTATGTCCAGGATTGCAAGTAATTAGATAAACGTCAGATTTTGGTAACCGTCACGAAGTTTCGGTCTAAGCCTGAACGAAAAACACCTGTTCGCATTTCTCTAATTAAGTGCATTTCTTTACATTAGAGTGACCATTAATTATGACTTCTCTGTTTTTATGACATAATTTGCTTACTTGTCCATAGCCTCCCGCAGCAAACCATTAAGCTGTTTAAAAAGCAAAAAAGGGAAAAAAGTAAACATTTACAACCTAACAGATCAACGTCTAAGCTTAAAGTAAAATAAAATCCAAAGCAAACTGCCATGGCCTTTTCTTCCCTATGGGTTCACTTTTTTAATGCCTGATTGCCTCAAGAAATCAGAGTTTTGACTTCATATACCTTCTCGATTTCC
Source organism: Acropora tenuis (assembly GCA_014633955.1). Taxonomy (NCBI): domain Eukaryota; kingdom Metazoa; phylum Cnidaria; class Anthozoa; order Scleractinia; family Acroporidae; genus Acropora; species Acropora tenuis. The sequence goes on along the minus strand of BLAZ01000385.1, from coordinate 391,985 downwards.
TTGTCGCCTTGTTGAATTTTGGCATTAAGATCTTTGACATTCTGCCTGTTGGCTTGAATCTCCTCTTGCTTTTCTTGCAAACCAGCAGCCAACTGAGAAAGAATTGAGGCCATAACAGTAAATTACAAGGGAACAACTGACATGTACAATGGACCCTAGTAGGAATATCCCAGTGATATATTGGGCAGGACAGAGGTAATACAAATCTCCTTCCTCCAATCAAACATTGTGTCCTTTCACAAAAGGATATTGAACCATTGCAAGGGTATTCCTGGAATTCAATAGTTTGCCCTTGGGATAAAACTGTTAAGTCCCTTTTACCTTTCCAATATCAGACTGTTTCGCTTCAACGTCCTTTTCTAATTCTGAAATCTGTGAATAAGAAAACATACCAGGTGTTTCTGCCTATTGCCACAACAGTAGTTCCACAGTTCAAATGAAATTTCATTAATTAAAATGCAATTCTCACATCACTTTACCATTTCGCAGGACTCATTCCTCTGTGGAACACCTCATTTAGAAATTGTCTTTACCTGATTTTGGCACTCAGCAATTCTTTCATTTTTCCTTTGGATCTCTGCCCTTGTATCTTCTGCTGTCTTTGTTACTTTTTCCAGGTGATCATTAACCTCTTCGTACTTTTTCTATTGACAATGAAAATGCAAAATGACTTTTCAAAAGAAAGCTGGAAACCTCTGGAAAAGCTAGCAGGGACCTTTAGAGCAGAGATGTACGAAACAAGTTAATACTGTCTACGACTGCAAGTTATTTCATTTGCCCTTTCCTGACTGGTGACAAAACTGTTAATTCCTAACCTGTGATTTCTCTATTTCCTTTTGCATCCTTCCTAATACTCTTTGACCATCTTCTAGCTTGTCTTTGTAAATGGACATCTGACAAACACAAAAAGGCATGAAAACAGATGAACACAAACAATTTTCTGAATTACTTACGATGGTTGCTACTTTGAAAAACCAAATAAAAGTAATGAAAATATCACAACAACAACCAATTCAGGAAGCTAATTTGAAAAGCTAACGTGCATTTTTTTTTCTATATATGCTTTCGCTCATCAACTCTCTCATCATGAAAAGAGACATGCCAGTGTAAATAAAAGGAAGAAAATGAAACTCAGTGTTTTGAGATGGCCTTTTTCTTTCTTTGCCAAAACAGCTACTAAACTTTCCAAGTATAACACCACAACACAGCCAGATGTGAACAGCAGGGGGTCAACTTTAGTGCAAGAGAAAAACTAGAGAAAAGCTCCCAAATTATAGGTTGAGATCTCGCATAAAATTGAAGAGGCAAGATGAACCAATACCAATCTGGCTCATACATATTGTTAAAAAGAACAAAACGTTCATTAATTTTTTGTACCTCCTTCACAGCCCGATCACGAGCTTTTATTGTTTCAGTTTCTTTAGCAGCTGATGTCTTTACTTCCTCCTCCAGAATTAGAATTCTGGCATCTTGACTCCTCATTACATCTGGAAGAAAATAAATTGAAATTATTGTCTTCAACCATAAGGAAAATTCCTTTCATTCATACATGGACTTGGTTGATATAAAATTTCGTGTGATCCTTAATTTGGGACCTTTTGTTATAGTAAAAAAAAGGAAAAAACTCACACCTGGAACCATCTACTAAAAACCAACAGTGAGCAACAACTTTACAGGGATATTAAGAACCATGATTCATCATTTTAATGACGGAGGAAAGTGGGGTACCTTGAGAAAACCCTAGAATAAGGTTGAGATCAACTGAAATTTAGCCCACTTACAAAATCCAAGAGTTGGGGGGTGTTATTGCCAACCAATAGACCAGTATGACTCCCCAAGGGAGCATCTCGCTAAGGCCTAAAATTTAATCTTCGAAAACTGATTGCCTATCCTGTGCTCTTGAAAAATGCAAGAGAGTATGGAATGTTCTCTACATTATTTGCAACTAGTTGAAACTATTGCTAAAGTTCACGAACAAGCTAAGTTGACATCTCATTTGGTAAAAAG
>BLAZ01000385.1:328093-330593 GCA_014633955.1 Acropora tenuis | reverse complement strand
TGGAAATCAAATCGGCCAAGCCAACTGGAGACAGAGCCATCGCGGTTGCTGCTCCAGTCTTATGGAATGCATTACTGCCCAGTCTTGGGGCTATTCATAACATTATTTCATTCAAGAAACATCTTTTTAGGAAAGCGTATTTTTAGTTATTTTAGATTGGCTTTATATATCTATCTAATTACATCAGCATTTTGCATGTTTCCAATGTTAAGAGTGATCTGTAGACGTTACAGCATGATTGTTCTGTTTAGCTCACTGTAACGATGATTTATGAGCTGCTGATTTGTACACGGTTTGTATCTTAGTTGTAAGACCAAGGAAAGTTTGGAAAGCACCAGAAATGTGTAACCGCTCTGCATGACTTACCAAGAGCGTTTGCGGCTCACCATTTATTGGTTGAAAAACCCTGACCTGACCCAGAAAATTCTACCGAAACATCTGTAACAGACATTTGGCTATCTTTAAATATTGGAACGGGGAATGAGGAACGTGGACCGGGGAATCTTTAAGACGGGGAATCTTTAAAACGGGTGAATCTTAAAAACAGAGTTAATAGACTGTTAACTATGTTTAAAACGAGGAATCTTTAAAAATGGAAACGTCGTTTGTCGTAATATTGATAAATGAACTAAAATCAGTTTTAATTACAACTCTATTTTGAAACAATCTTACAATGTCAATTGATGCTATCAGTTTTTTTAAACCTATATTTCAAATTGATAGGATCACTTTTCGTGCCCTAGAAGAAAGTGACAAGTAAAACCAACAAACTTGTATTGCAACAACGGCTGCAAAAATTTCATACCGGTAAAAGTTCATAACGTTCTGAGCTTATCCCGGCCTCATGTAAATCCTCCCTAACTGTAACGTAATACTAGAATTCGTTGGTCACGCATTGGCCTTGACTTTAACTAACGTGAACATTATGGGTGTAATTTCACTTCGCACATGGTCAACATTAAAAACAGCTGTGTTATTTTTAGCAATATTTTTAATCTTCACTTTGGTTGATTAGCCACAAACGGTAACTAAGCAGTGATGCAATTCAACACTAATTTTCTTGTACAGTCGCCGCTGATGAGCGTCAACGAGTGCAAAATTACACCAAGTCGAATTATATTCCAACGTAGCAGCATTACTCCGGAGACTCGATAGAGGTGTTCCGATATTAGACCTATGTAGGATGGATACTCGTGGGAGACAGGCCATTCATGAACGTATCATGCTCTGGTGTCAATCGGCCTACGTAACGATAGGACTGAAATATCGATATAAACATAGGGAATTTTGAGCCCACTAGAGGAATGAATATTAGATGTTATGACGTTGGCATTTTCGCAGATTCCTCATTGTAAAGATTCCCTGTTAGAAAGATTCCCCATTTAAAAGGTTCCCTGTTTAAAGATTTCCGTGTTTTAAGGATTCCCCGTTTTAAAGCTTCCCTGTTTTAAAGATTCTCCGCCTTATGGATTCTTCTTGTTAATGATTCCTCTTTTAAAGATACCACGTTCCCCATTCCCCCTTCTCTGTTGTAAAGATAGCCACAGACATTTACTATTTTTGAGACCTGGCGCGTTTGATTCCCAGAAATTACTATTTTTATTCTCACATCGTTATATAGGTAAACATTTGGAATGATGATACAGGTTTTTGACTTAAAGGAGAGGTTTCTTGTCAACAGTTTTGGTGTCTCAAACTTTTAACTCTAGAGCCCACACAAAACGATTTTGAGGTATTAATTTAACCAGCAAACCAGCCTACAAAGAAATCTTCGTCCATTTTCATCCCCTGAGATTGGACTTGAAAGCCAACGCCTTTTTCATGCAAGTTTCAGAACAATGTCTCGAACTTAATTTTGCATAGTTTGAATAAATAAACCAATAATTAGAGGATACAAAAAATAGAAAAGAAAAACTGAAATCGATTGAACCAGAGTTATCAATGCAACAAAAGGATGTCTTGTATGACTATATCTTTCACAGCGATCAATAGACCACAATTCGATTTATCGCTCTCGCATTATTATCAATTTATTTAATGTTATATTTAGAAACGCCGGGCCATTGATCATGAGTCACAAGATTAATACTGTTGGAATGCTTGAAGTCACAAGAGAGGAATTAATTATGAGATACTAGAAAACTAATCTTAAACCAAACTTCAGAAACTTTACCGGTACCTGTTGTCATTTCGATAATGACCTTTGCAATTAGATTGTTCTGAAGTTCATCGACTACCGCCATTAGCGTGAAAATTGAACGTAAACATCTTCAGGTGAAAATAAGGGACAACAGTATAATTGCAATGCTTTAGGAGTTGATCGACCTTTGTAAATTGGATGTCTTCAACGGAAGAAAGAAAATAAAAAATATAAAATACGCTTACCAGCAAACCACCCGGCGATGAACTCACGAGCAATTTCCATCCTCTGAGTAGAATTATCATTAGTTAATTCATTTATCTTCCATCAAATCCCTATGGTAGATTCATTTTTAGCAGT
>BLAZ01000385.1:287089-289589 GCA_014633955.1 Acropora tenuis | reverse complement strand
ACTAAACTTAACGAGGGAGATGGTGGCAATAGGATGAAATCTATTCCTTTATTCGGAAACGGTATGAGAAATTTGCACACAAGTTCTACGTCACAAACTGCGCATGGGCATTGTTACTGTGTTGTAATTGGTGTTTTTTACTTTTTTCGTATCCGTAAACAATTGTGGTATGCCAATTTGAATTTATCACAAGTAACCATATCTTAAAGCGGATCTGGTAAGGTGTGTTTTTTGCTCATTTGCTCATCTTGGTTCATTAGTAAACTTGTCATAGCTAAGTGAAATAAACTGCTGAACGGAAAAATCAGCTAGGGAAGCGATTACTCATTAGCGGTAGGACAACGTCATCCATCTACTTCTTTCTGAGCACATGACAGACTGGCAAACAGGAACGTCATTCTGTAGATTTCAAAGTGTTGTTCTAGCTAATCGCATTAACAAGAACAAATATTCAAATAAAAAGAGAAGTGTGAGGCGAAAATCAGTTTATCTTTTCCTGTGGAGTGTTTCGATGGTCTTTAACGAAGAGGTATCTTTTGATGAAGGCTTATTCTAATGTATACTTAAGCTTTTTCATAGCAGTTGTTTTGTTATTTATTGTTTTATTCTTACTGCAGGAAAAATACATTTGATTAACTGAAAAACTAAAAATAAATACATTTGATTAACTGTTAAAAGTGACAGTTATTGTTTCGCTTTTGGGTATAATTGTGTAAACTTTGACTTTTTAAGAGTGACGATGGTTTCCGATCCTGCTAAAATATTCGTGGAATTAGTTTCGGTGTTGTTAACAAAGGTTTCATCGTAAGCGGGACGTCTATCTAGTTTTATACAATGAGCTAAATTCTACACGCGTTTCGATTGGTCGCTATCTTTGATCTACTGGGGGAGTGTCTAATGCTCTTTTGTCGTTGGTCGGAGGTACCAGATCAACTGTCACTCAACCCTTTTGTTTATAGATTCTTAAATATCAACTTTCGGGAGCAACACAAGAGGATGATAATGATTAGAAAATGCCACCAAAGAGTAGAAAATAGGAACATAGAGGAGAATCCACCAAAAATTACATGATCCGCTTTCATTGCGTCAAGTGATTTGAGCTTGAGTGAAACGAGACTCACGGCATTTATTTCACTACGATTCAAGCAACAATGAAAGCACTTTTCCTCAAGCGATTATTCTGTGCATCGAATATTGTGTATTGACGAAAATTTGATATCAAAATTGACTATTCCAGCGTTAGCCCTTCGCCGGAGCTGGAGTTTTCACGAACAGGTGTTCTTTTTGTTTTTCGTTCTTTAACCTTTCTCAAGTGTTTTGAGCTCTTTTATTTACGGCTCTTTAAAGGAGAACACTGGATAGAAACGGTCGCCAAGGGGTAAAATAGTGAAGACTCCACGAAAAAGAAAAACGAAAGTATAATTTTTTTTCCAATGATTTCACGTTTACCAAAGCTTCGGTAATTGTTATTTCATAGACGTTCTCACAACAGTCAAAATGCGATTCACAAAGTGGTTTCTGGTTGAACTAAATTTCAAAAATTCAAAATCGAATTAGATTTTTAAACTTTGTTCTGGTGTTTGTTTGGCTTTGTGTGAGTATTATTCCCAACCACCTTAAAATTTCAAGAGCCATTTCTTTTTTATGTATAAGGAACAAGAAAAGAAGTTGACTTAAACTGTTGGAAAAAACCTCTTGATTCAAGTACAGACAACATCTTGAAAACAATAGCCTCAAATCAAATGTGCATTTCAATTAGCTCAATAAATCCGTTTTATGGGCAATCCCATCAGTTTATTGTGCTCCTCTCAACTTATTAGGCAAGTTAAATTTTTCTTCGAGATTGCATAACGGTCCGAAAATAAATGAGTGCTTGCATTTGTGCTTGCATTTTTCCAGTTTTTCTTTCAAAGGACGATAGCAGACCAGAGACGAAAAAATAGCGAAGATATTCAGTCAATGCTCTCATATCCTCCCTACCCCAGTCAAATATTCACGTCAATTTATGAGTCAGCATCATCTTCATCATTATTAATGACCTGTTTTCTTAAGACTCTTTTGTAAGGTTTTACTCTCCAAGGGCCACGGTAGTCGAAATTGACTCTAAAAGAGTTACACTGAGGAAAAAATTACCATAAGCTCTTCACGAAGCGAAATGCTTGGTGAACTTAGGTTTAACGTTTCTTTTTTCGACAATTTGTCTACCTTTCTCTTTCGTTCATATATTCAAATGAATATCTAATTTTTCGTGTGTTAATTTTAGAGTCACAAACACAGACTACTAACATAAATTACGTACGTACTTAAATCCTGCCTTTTGTTAGCTGTCATAAAAGTAATGCTGCCATATTACAAGATTTGAGATCAAATTTTGATCGAGGGTTGAACCGAAAATTTCATTCCCTCAGATCAAGGAAGTTAACAATTTCTACCTGTCTTAGTTATCCTATTCTTGTGGGATCGCGAGGCTACCATACATCCTTCACCAAAGCAGGTTCCT
>BLAZ01000385.1:264589-269589 GCA_014633955.1 Acropora tenuis | reverse complement strand
CTTTCGAGTCCATGTGACTCGTCAAAAACCTTAGAGGGGGGTTGAACATAATAGCCATCTACGCCTGACCCAAACCCAGCCCCCCTGGATTATCAAATAAACCCTGGTCAAAGAGAGAAGACATAAAAATCCTATTTGCAAGCAAATATTTTGTTTTTGGTGTGCTGGACTTGAATTTTCCAAGAGAGACGTAATGATTTTTCACTTCTCATATTAGCGGTGTTATGAACTGTTGTCAACCCTTCTGTTTATGGCCTCTTAGATACCAACTTTCGGGAGGAATACAGAAGGATGATATTGTTTAGAAAATGCCGCCAAAGAGTTGAAAATAGGAACATAGAGGAGAATCCACTAAAAATTACACGACCGCTTTCATGGCGTCAAGTGACTTGAGCTTGAGTGAAGCGAGACTCACGGCATTTATTTCCCTACAATTCCAGCAACAATGAAAGTACTTTTCCTTGAATGATTCTTCTGTGCATCTAATATTGTGTATTGACGAAAATTTGATATTAAAATTGGCGATTCCAGCGTTAGCCTTTCGTCGGAGCCGGAGTTTTCACGAGCAGGTGTTCTTTTTGTTTTTTTTTTCTTGAAGCTTTCTTAAGTGTTTTGAACTCTTTTATTTACCGCTCGTTAAAGGAGAACACTGGATAGAAATCGTCGCCAAATAGTAGAATAGTGAAGACTCCACGAAAGAGAAAAAAGAAAGTGTAGTTTTTTCCAACGATTTCTCGGGCACCAAAGCTTCGGTAATTGTTATTTCATGGACGTCCATTCAATTCACAAAGTGGTTTCTTGTGAACTAAATTTCAAAAATTCAAAATCGAATTAGATTTTTAAACTTTGTTCTGGTGTTTTTGGCTTTGTGTGTGTATTATTCCCGACCACCTTAAAATTTCAAGAGTCATTTCCTTTTTATGTATAAGGAACAAGAAAAGAAGTGACTTAAACTGTTGGAAAAACCTCTTGATTCAAGTACAGAAAACATCTTGAAAACAATAGCCTTAAATCAAATGCGCATTTCAAGTAGTTCAATAAATCCGTTTTATGATGACAAGGTGCAAAGACTTCCTTTGGTTCCCATCAGTTTATCGTGCTCCTTTCAATATATCAGGCAAGTTAAATTTTTCTTCGAGATTACACAACGGTCCGAAAATGAAAGAGTGGAGAATATGGAAGACCCCGGCCTGGGAAAAAAAATGAAAAATAGTATTGCTGTTGGAATGATTCACGGACGTTCCCACTGCAGTTAAAAGAAGGGGATACACCTGCTCTTTCTTAGCTTTCAAATGTTGGGAATAACTATTGATCTTAAACGTATGTTGAAAACAATAGCCTTAAATCAACTGTGCATTTCTGGCAGTTGGATACCAATTTAATGCCGAAGAGGAACAGATTCAGTTGGCGTGCAGTTGGCGTGCTATCTCTTGCCTTTCTGAAACGCGTGTGAAATCGTTCTTAGAGTGTAGAAATCAACTTTCAAACAGTTTATTACTGATATGTGACTTTTCACAACTTTTTCTGTATAGAATTAAAACTTCGTACAGTTGTTATACTCATCACATATGTCATCACATATAATATGTCCACTGTGACATTTCCATGGCAATGCAATGGGCTCCTGGCTCTCTCCATTCAAAGGTGAAAATCAGAGGTTTTCCTCCTTCAAAAAGTGTTATTTGCTCATGTTGTTCATTCAGTGTCTGTGAGCGAATATGGACATTACAAAGCACAAGCACAAGGAAGTCTGTTAAACTCTGGAGCAACAAATAAGGCAGTTTTCATTTTAGGAAGGTAGAGGTCTGGTAACGAGTATGTTGCTATGGTGATGTTATAATGTGTAGTTCTTGCAGCACACCAACCCTGCAAAATTGCAAGCCTCTAGACTTTGTATTTGCACAAATCTTACCTATTTTGTTATTTTACATGACTTTGTGTTCACAATGTGACGTCCCAAGTCATCTAATTTGCATAAATCAAAATCTTGAATAACTCGGCAACCAAGAGTGCTATCAAAATAAAATAAACGCCATTCTTCATCATTTTGAAAGCTCTTTCAAATAAGCTAGTGGAAAAAATTAGCTTGATAGGCACTTAAATCAACTCATACAAAATTTCTGAGCGGAACCTCGACGTCCTCAGCACGGAACTAAAGAATCTAGGTCTGTCTTTGATTATTTGGTAGCGATAATGGGTAATTCGTTCGTTCTTTTGGCAATTCATAGAAATTCACAACTGAGAAGGGTTCCTAACTATTTAATGGATGACATTTTTGGCTCTGTTGGACGTTCGTCTCCATTTGCTTCGCGGCCCGCAAACCATAACTGTTTTCACTGTTGGGCGTTGGCCTTTCAACAAGAACGTTTGTAGGAAATGAACTGAGCTGAGTGGATAATATGGTCTAGGGATCAACGTTTCTCTATGCCTGATAGGTGCCCGAGTGGCACTGTAATTTTGCCTAAAGTACCTGGCAGTGACTCGTCATAATACAAACTGGTTCGTGAATTTTGGGCTGTACCTTCCCACGAATCCGCAGGTATCGACCATTCGCGAAATTTGACTGCATATTAATCCCTTTAAATTACCTCTGTAACAAGAACAAGAACTGAGAAGCACGATATTTTTTTTTAGAGACAAGGAGTTTACAGGCAAAAGAAGGCGCCTAGTAAGGATAAGCGGAAGGGTGAACAAAAGCCGAAAAAGAAGACAATTTTTTTACAGATGAATAAACAAAATCTGTGGTAAAGGGCCAAGGGAAGCGCGGAAGCATTAAGAGTGAGATGTGTAATTCTGTTTTGTCTCCTCTTCGTGAAAAAATGCACAGCACAACGGTATACTGAGAGAACCAGCCCTTGCATGCTCTATACGTTACAACATCCTTTTATGAACACAAATCACTCATGCGAAACTCTCTGAACTCGTTACAAGGCTGAGTCCTGTTTGCCACTAGCCCATATGGAAGAGAAGCTGCGCGACAGCGAAATGCACAAATCTATGGGACAAGTGAGCAGAAATTTACTGATGAGACCAATGTAACTTGATATGGTATTAAGACATTGACGAAGTGACAGCTTGGATCGAATTTAGTCAACCGCAAATCTATTCTCATTTAAACGTTTGATTAGCATGAATTTCATCATTGAAACGAGGAGCCGTTCTGTCAAAATTCAAGTTCTTCAGTTTATGAAATCTGGACATGACGTGGTTGTTTTCAAAACTACATTGGTTCGACCAACAGATAATTCGCTCCAAGATAATGTTCTTATCACCTGCGAGCGAGAATGATTCTCTTGGAACTTCGCATGTCTCTGTTTCAGCATTCCCATTGAGTTTGGTGAATTCCGCCTGTCGGGGTAAATAATATGAGGTTTCTTGACTTTCAGCAGTTCTAGAACAGCTCTCCTTAAGGGACGATCCCTGTAACAGTAGATAAGAGGATTGAACATCGAATTTAACTGAAGCACTATGCCCATTACCTTTAATGGAAACCTTTTAGGAAAGGCTGGCAAAATAAATCGGAACATGCTCATCACACCAGGTAAAATTGAAGTCGCTAAAAGGGACGCGGTTATCAACAACGTCGTCTTGGCAACACTGGTCTGAAGTTTTGCTTGGACAACTTGATTCATAGGCCTTGAAGCTCTCATGGTTTTATGCCTTCGTATTGACACGTATATCGCAACATAGCAATATACAATACCTATGGATGTGCTTATGGCAATGACTATTCTGAAGATTATCACAAAATTTACTTCTGTTGATTTTACTTTTATCCCGCGTTGCATGGCAGCTCCAACAAATCCTGTAACAGCCGCCGCAGTCCAGGAAGTTACTGTCAAATATTTAAGACGATTCTTGGTCACAATAACTTTGTAGTCCTTCCACTTAAGTATGGCCACATACCTTTCCCACGCAATAGTTGTTAGGTGGTAGAGAGAACAGGACAACATGCAAGTTATTAAAGTTGAAACTATCGTTACTAGGACGCAAATTCGCTTAAAAGAAATTTCTTTGTAAACGAGTATGGAGGTAATTCCCCAAAAAAGCAACATTACAATACCGATTAGAAGGTCTGAAACGGCCATGCTGGAGAACACAATGTAAGTGTTCTTTTGCAGTCCTTTTCTCCGCTTTATCGCAACTATCACCAAGATGTTTAAAAGTACGATTACAGGCGATAGAATTAAACCAAAGGTAGCAACAAGCGATGATGAAACTGGCTGATATATGCTCGAATTTACATCCGCTCTTTGCGAGCAAGTTGAAAATGAGTCTGTTTTCGTAAGGTTTTCAAAATGTTTTCTTTCCGTGTGGTAAATATTCATCACATTTTTTTTCCTTCAGAACCACTGCTCGTTATGTTGGCAAAATGTACAGACCTTCAACATCCGAGGTAATACTCATTTAAGCGGTAACCTTTTGCATTCCTCATTCATCTAAGCCTCCACTTCAATGTGCTTTCGAACATTAAATTACAAACTGGAACATTTATAGCTAAACCTTTTGGAGGCATTCTAACCATTGTTTCCATTGAAGCAGTTAATGAGACATGCGGCAGTCGGAAACTACAAACAGTAACACTCAATGAAATCTTCATTAATAAAGAATAAGGAAATATATTTAAACTTTTTTTTATTGTGAAGCACTGAGATTGAGTATCGTCATTAGTGGAAAAAAATGAGTATTTTTTAGTTTCTTAGTTTAAAGGTACAAATGCCATCCGGTTTAAATTGCTTTACGAAATGGGCTTAAAGATATCACAAACGTATTATTTTAACGTACGACTTTAATTTCCATCGCTTGTAACATTTCAAGGCTTTTGTATTTATAACTCACAATCATTGTACATAGCTTTGAGTTTTCTGTTGCTAACGTTATCATCAGATGGCCAAAGCTCCGAAACGTTACTAAAATACAGTCAGGACAAGTTAAAAGTTCGCCCCATCTTTATTTTATATCGTCCATTAACAATAGCTCACGGCGCTCCACGAAAGTGT
>BLAZ01000385.1:246896-249396 GCA_014633955.1 Acropora tenuis | reverse complement strand
GTCGTGTTCGTTGTTTGGTGATGCTAGAAATAACCCTTGAATTCTCTTGACCGAAGCTTAACCATAGTTTCCAAAAGTTAATAATAGAGCATTTCTTTCAGGTATATTCTTTGATAAGCTGCAGTGCCAGTGATCCAGCTGTATTGAGATATACGTACCCAGGTGATTGCAGAGTTTGAGTGAATACGGAATCGCATTGTGGAGGATTCCTGTCTCCATTCGTTTATCTATCCATCGATACCTCCACCAAATCCGGCCACACTGAGGATCCTTGCATTCGCGAGTCCTTCACCCATTGATGCCTGTACCCATCCATCTTTCTATGCTTCCACTCTTTCGTCATTTCATCGTCCTTCAACCCATCCGTGCATCCTTAAATCCACCACAGCTGCACTCTTTAATCGATGCCTGAAGCTTTTAATCCACATCTGCATCGAACTATCAATCCTTTTATCTGTGTTTCATCCACCCATCTTCGATCACATCCTCTTTTTCATTCATTCGCTCATTATTTATCCATACCTCCAATCATTCTTCTTACTTTCCATGCTTTTGTTGATTAAACTATCCATCTACCTTTCGTTCACATTTGCGATGAAAATTTAAGCGTGAACTATTGTCACTTTAAAAAGAGAAGTGGTTAACGCGCGTGTTGAAAGACAATTCTTTTGGCACTTGCATCTGCTTGCAAATGCTCGCATTTGGATTTGTTTTTTTAAACGCCTACATTATGTCACGGCAAGCAAAAATGTGAGGTAGAGAAACTTGTCTAATGCCACCGCGTTTGAAAATGATATTCAAATTGTCGTCCGCGTAGCATACAATCATTCATAGATAAAGAGTTCAGCGCCAGCAGGTGAAAATCTCCTGTTTAAGTTTGCGTTTGGGTTTTAATGGAGGGTTTTATCAACCTTTGTAAATGAACCTCCTTTTTACTTTGATGTAAACAAACCCAGTTTAATTTCTTTGCGATCAATCCCAATTTGACCTTGTTTTGTTATTTTTTAGGTTGTCAAAATGTCACAAACTACCCCACATCGTTATGCTACAAATGTAAGTCCTCTCACTTATTTTGCTCACTCCGATTGTTTTTCTTTTTGTCTTAAGAGATGTCCGTCAGTTCAGTTTTCATCCTCCATGTCCAGAAGATAAAATGTGCGTCGTTTCTATCAGGGAAAGAAGAATGAAAGATGCTCGTTAATACATTGTAACACGCATAAATTTATTCCAAATTTGTTGAACACCAGACGGGATATGAAAAAATGTCACTTCATAACGTTTATAAACGGTGGTCAATTTAGCTCTAATCCCTGACAAAACTCACTCAAAAAGCTTGACTAAACGTAGTACTAGTGAGCAGAGGAATTGAATTTAGTCCACTAAGCAAGAACTTCATGTGAAGATCTTCGAAATGGTAAACCTCTTCCACACATTAACATGTAGTGTGATCTTCATTGAGAATTTTTCATCAACATAAAAAGACTTTCTTATTTTGCATCTGATACCTACACGCTTAGTTGATCCACCTGATGCACCAATAGAAGATCGAGTCGTGCGCAATATTCGACTTTCCAAGTCTTTAATGGCACAATTGGACTACTCTTTCAAGGGAACGGTAATTTGGGAACCACCAGCTTACCCATTCAAAGGAGTGCGACAATACTCGGCCCGCTTGCTTGTGGAAAAACCTGAGCAGCAAACTGGCTTTAAACTAATCAAGAATGTTGCCACAGTAAGTTTCTGAAATCCTTGATTGCATAATTTAAACCATCTGACAAGAACTTCTCGATTGTCGAAAAACACTGCTGTTGGGCGTAATAAAATATCACTCTTTATTTATCCCTTGCTACTAGACATCTTTTTATTTTTTATCTTGTGTTCGAGCAAAGTTAGAGATAAACGGTATCTGCAGTAACTTGAAACTAACCTAAAGTTAGTTTCTGGCGAAACTGTGATGTGGCGTCGTCAGGAAGAGAGGCACTAAAGTTTGGTAACAAGCTAGTTGATAAGAGCGTTAGAACTTTGTCGTCACTTCCGATTAGATTACGAAGATGACGCTTCGAGCGTCTGCCCTTCGTCCTTTGCTATGACGAAGGGCCAACGCTCGAGACAACAGCTTCGTTGTCTCTTCACGGTGGAAATTTGACCCTAATCAAGTTGTTTGATGTATCACATTTCAACATAAAGTCTGTTAACTTCGCTTAACAGCATTGAGTGTAAATGCTATGGATCGGAACATTTAAAACCCAAGATAACTTATCCCTTAAAGCTAAATGAAAGCCTTTTATTCTTTTTCAATTTAAACTTACAGTTAGCGCCAAGTTTTTCATTTACAAATCTTTTACCAGGAACAACCTACCAAATTCAGGTACAATATGTGCACAATGTCTACTTGTTAAAATTGCCTAATTCTTAAAATTGCTTTCTGCATTAGCCATAGGGCTGGAATTGCATATTTATCTCATGTGAAAAGAGCTGTAATCTGGTAGCCCCGAAACCC
>BLAZ01000385.1:234396-236896 GCA_014633955.1 Acropora tenuis | reverse complement strand
ATTCCTTCATTGAGAATGCACGTCAATATGTTTCGCGTTGTTTGTTCGAAAACTTTCTATTGTCATATTCTGTTTCCGTCATTTGCTCTTTCACCACTGTTCATTAAATATCAAAAACCTTCTATTCGCATCTTTTAAGGTTGTAATATGTGCATCAAAGGAAAGCGTAGAAATGAGTCAATGGGTATGTTGTTTCTACTTAACCACGAACACACATAGAGCTAAACTGATGAGGTAGAATGTAACGTTTCGTCCCGTTAATTGACTCTCTCCTATCAGTCGAGATGACGGTGAGATATGAGATGACGAAAGGGCCAATTGTATTGTATCATTAGGTGAAAGAATACCAGGGGTATGAATCAAGAGGATCGTATCATCGTACGTATTATGATATGTACGTCATTGATGGAGGAAGAAAACCGGCAGCGATATCAATGCAGGTTAGTGCCACATTAAGACAAGATCTTGCTTTTTGCCTGTTATTGCAAGTTGAAAGTCAACCGTGTTCGAGATCCACTGAGGTCTTGCAAGAGTGCAGATCAGATGTGGCGGCACGCACCCAATTTCGTCCAATTCGTATTCCAGTTTTTCGGCTCATTTGTTGATATTCAGTGGCCCATCAAATAGTGACCCAAAGGTAGGTGGCTCTTCTTTAACGTACGTAAGGAGATCAGTAGCATCTCGGTCTCATACTTATAGCTGGCCAATTCAATGTCTTCAAGGTCGTGTCAGGGTTCTTGGAGGCAGTGATCCAGATTGCGTTATGAGTGTAGATGAGATGGAACAGATATATGAAGAACCAAAAATGTACTTCTGGCAGAAGCATGAACACATTGTTGTAAAAGTAGAATAATTGGCTCCAAAAACGGGTGTTTCCGCTTAACGAAGACTGTGTAAGTTCCACAGCGTATGCTTGATAAGATTGGGATTTTGGTTTATTTATTGCGGCACTGATCTAATTATCGGACACTTATTTTAACAATTCAGGAGGTAGAATGCACGAGATATACTTGATCCACGTTGTAAAACACATTTATCAAAATATTTTGTTCAGCACTTAATAATCTAATCGTTACTTTGGAAAGTGTGAATTATAAATCTCAAAACGAGTATTGGAAAGAGAAATGAATTCTTAATGGCTTTGGAAGACGAAAATTTAGCCTATTTTTCCCGCAATCTTCAGGCCACCAGGGGCGATCGCATCTATGTTAACACACCTGTTGGTAAGAAAGAAGATGACAGGGATGTGCAGATTCTGTCAGTCAGTAAGAGGACAAACTCCGATCAGGAAATTGGGACTGAAAACAAAGCAATAACGAACGATGTTGAAGATGAGGAGGATCGAGGAGAAGACGATCTGACACCAGGAGACCTGATGGCGTTCGCATGGCAAATCAGCCAGGGCATGGTAAATTTATACACAATACTAAGTCGAAGTAGACCATAGGGTACCATCACATTGCAAAGTGGAGGACGATATTCCGCCCTCCCTCGAAGGAGCCTCAGTTGCTCGACTCCGGGAGAGAGGCGGGAGGGAGAGGAAATCTTGATTTTGTCTAGCTTTAAATATTAATAAATGATGATTAGGAAATCAGTGTTTTCAAGCGAGCCCGCGAAGCGAATGAAAATTTCCTTTGTGTAGCCGTGATGGCTTTGCTTCCACGCCACCGTTACGGATAACATCATTGTGATCATAAGTTGTTGGCCTTTGTTTCTGTAGCTTGAGAGGTACATACGTAATCACTTATTCACCCCCGTTAAGTTGAAATTGATGGATGCTGATCTCGCTTCTCCATTTCTTGTACAGCACTCTCTATTCATTTTCTCTTTTGAGGAAAAATTGTTAACGTTTGCCATGAACATGATGTTCCTCCATTTAACAGGAGTATCTCGCAAAGAAAGGCTTTGTACATCGTGATTTGGCAGCCCGTAATGTTCTTGTTGGTGACCATAAGGTTGCAAAGGTGGCGGATTTTGGACTAACTCGACACGTCTACGAAGAAAGGGTTTATCAGGCCAAACGAAACAGGAAACTGCCGCTAAAATGGATGTCAATTGAAGCCATCTTTGATCAAACATTTACAACGCAGAGCGACGTGTGAGTAAATTCACTTAAGTTCGTAATGGGAAAATATGTGAGGATTTGTAGTGCGGTTTCAAAATGCTAAGAGAACCCAAACAGTTTTGACAGGCTTCTTATATTATTTCGCCGTTGAAAATACACAAGAAAGCTATTGACTCGTTTACCGGTTTTCTAAATGCCAGGTGGGCTTTCGGAGTAGTTCTTTGGGAGTTAGTCACGCTTGGTAAGTACGTTTCAGTTGTAGTTGATATATTAAAGTCTGAATTCGATTTTTTGAGCTCTCTTTCAGTTGTTTCTTTCTCATCAAATGAAGTCACAAACTATAGCTCTAATCACGCACTTTTTTTTTTGCGTTTTGAACAGGTGGAACCCCGTATCCGACAATAAATAACAGAGAGTTACTTAGCCTCTTAAAGG
>BLAZ01000385.1:221896-224396 GCA_014633955.1 Acropora tenuis | reverse complement strand
GGTTGAAGGCGAAAGCAATTGAGTCGTACTGGTGGAAACTGGGGGAGAAGGGCTGCTGAAAGAAGGGGGCTGTATATTGGATGTCAAATACTTCTTCACAGCATTCATCAATGGATACTTGCCTTGACCACAGTGCTGTCCAGAAAAGTCATCCAGGTCAATAGCCCAAAACATGACGCCACGAAGGGAGTTCTTCTTTACTACATGGTCAATCTTGTAGATCAAGCTTTTAGGATTGTCGAAACCAACCCAATCTTTCCCTTTGTAACCATACGGTGCCTTGGCTTTGTTATCTTCAACCACGGTCAAGCCCATCTTGCAGATCTCATAATATGCAAGAAAGCCTTCAGCGCCAGTGTACTTTCCTTTTGGGGTATACTGGTAATCTCGCGCGGCGTCGAGACCGCTAGTAGATGGGCTCGCAAGGCCAAAAGCACGCCCGTATGTCCCCAAGCCAAGAACAATCTTCCCTGGAGGCATTCCTTTTCTGATCCCAGGCTTCTCCCACGTGTCTCGGTTATTCATCCAGTACCAAACAGCAAATGGCAAAGTTAACTTGTCACCCTCTGGTCCCATTGCAGTATGATGCCCAGTTTTGTATTCCCAGGTACCGTGCAAGTCATACGTCATCAAGTTTATCCAATCAAGTGGTTCGGCGATGGCAGCAATATCGTAAGCACCCTTTATGGTCCAAAGTCCGGCTGCTACCGCTGCAGTCAGGAGCAGGCGCTCTTTTCCCGTTTCTTTTGCTTCCATGTTAAAGGCTTCTCTCAGCTCTTGGCAAAGGAGCGTAAAGCGTCCCTTATCACTCTTTGGGGATCCGCCACGCATACCTGGGTACTCCCAGTCGAGATCCAAACCATCAAAGCCGTATTTTCTCAGCGTCGAGATGGACGATTTGATAAAAATGGCCCTCTTTTCTTTGGTTGCGACCATCTTGGAGAAGGGACTGTCTTTTTCTTCATGAGTCCACCCTCCGACTGCAATTTGTGTCTTGAGCTTTGGGTTGACCTTTTTCAGGGCATTGATTCTAGCATACAACTCGTGGTCGTTTTTTTCGTAGATTTCCAATGTGTGAGTCGAACGACTGACTTTTGCAAATGAAAACAAAATATGAGTACAGAGAAAAGGGTCGATATCCTCGGGCCAGAAAGTACCTCCTTTTGGCCGGTATTGGGACCAGTTCGTGTAGTAGCATCCACGCACGTATTCGGCAGACGAGAAATGCAACAAAAAGCCACCAACAAACAAGAGTAGTAAGAAGGACATGTTGATCCTTTTCTTTCTCTTAGGAATGAAGAGGACCCCGAAGTTTGTGATCAGTTTATACATTTCTAGGTGTCATGTTGAAATCAAGCTATTTATCTTTTGTCCAGATGTGAAATGTAAGTTCCCTTCCTTGTCTAAACTGAGAGTTAAGTTGTTTAAACATTTGGTGACAGACTGAGTAAATATTCCTTTGTTCTCCACAACGTAGGACTCTTAAGGCCTCAAAGTTTGTGATCAGTTTATGCAATTCTAGCTGTCATTTAGAAACGAAACAGTACATACCTTTTGTCCAGGTGCGAAATGTAGGTTTGCGTTTCTGTCAAATCTATAAGCTTAGCTGGTTCAAGAGGAGGTTCAAAGGGATGGTGTAGTACTATCTACACTTGTGTGTACTTGATAGAAATGGTGGCATACAGCCTTAAAACGGGAATAGTTTTGTGGATTAAAGGAGTTTTCGTTTCTAGTTTGCTACAGAAAATTAAGTTATTGTGATTTTCTAAGGCTTCCTCACTTAGTTCTCGGATGGATCTTTTTACCCAACTGTTTACAGTTTTTAGCGCCGGGGGTACAAGAAATTTGCCGAAAAGATTTTTAAACAATCTGCTGACATGCTTGAACGTGTATATACGTGTTGTATAAACCTGAGGCATTTCAATGCACCTGCGTCCATTCTTCCATCTTGAATGTATATAAAAATGGTTATGTTGACATAATTTGCCTTTTTTTGATTATTTTACTTTCTTAAAACTTCGTACTGGATGTTGAAAAGTTGTGCTTATTGCAAGAAATACCTAAGAAGCATTGACAAACGCAAAGAATTAGCGAGTTAATGCTCTCAGAGAAACCTTTTTTCTTTTGAAATAGAAAACATGAAAATCTTTGAACGCATTTATAAATACCACATATAGCAACCGTGATTTATCTGTTGTTGCCAGCAATCGAATTTACCAGTCATTCGTTGAAATTGCCTTACATATGAAACATTGTATATATATCTGTGCTGAAAAAGACAATCGTGCTAATACTTTTGTGAAAATAAAGTACTGGCGAGCAGCACAAAGCAACAAATCTTGTTGATTTTGCTATATTTTCTCCTACCGGTGTACAGACTTCGTCAGGGATTTTGGACAAGATATCTAAACGGAACATGTTATACACCTAATCTATGGAGTACAGATCACGTTCAAACTAGGCGTTAACAGCGAAAAACACCCACAGAACATTTCGCACA
>BLAZ01000385.1:204173-206673 GCA_014633955.1 Acropora tenuis | reverse complement strand
CCAGCGTCTACAGTAGACCTCATCGACTTATTCAATTGTAATTGCATGTACCCAACTGAAATCTCCTGAGTTAAGATTCTTTGTGTATCGTATTTGCATTATATTGTGGCATTCACATTTATTAACATATGATATAGAAATTCCTGTCAGAAACAAAACATTTTATTCCAAAACGCTTTGAATTGGGTACAAGATTGAGTCACCCAATTAGGTCTATTGACCACTTGGTTGGCAGTAAGTACCAAACTGCTATGTTCCACTATCATGAGACCAGGCCACCAATATCCCTCTATAATCCAACTGTTGTGAGAGACTTCTGTAAGTAACCATCCTGAGGAATCTGTGACACACTGCTGAGCTCAATGACATGTCGAGATGACCAGACAGTACCACAATCCACAATAGAGGGAGATCCCTGCAAAGACAAAGAACAGTGTCATTATTACACATTTTGGCATACCTTAAGGATCTGTAGTTAAATTTTAAGTTTATTTGGGCATTGTTGGGTAAATGCATAAATGCTACTCTATGGTTCAGTAAACAAACTGGTGCTTTTTGTGGTTAATGTGGTACCACACCATTATAAAGTGATTGGATTGCTGTAAGATAGCTATTACACTAATAAACACTATTGCAGTATTCAAATACTAATACCTAATATTCTAATGCAAATCCTTGCAATATCATTAGCTATTTCAAAAATGAGCCAGACTGTACGTGTAGAAAGCCAAGATTAATTTTATGAAGAAGAAAAATTAAATTTCACGTCACAGAAGACATGTCAGATTAAAAAAGATAGTGAAGTGTACTCATCCCTTTGTGGACTGTCCTTACATGGTTTATCTCCTGGACCAGTCTTACGCTACTTGGTTAACCTTTGTCCGCACACGTCTTCACAGCCAATCACGTAACATGTTTACCAATGCCTACTCTATCAATTGACCAATGAAATTGCTCACCAGTGTTTTTGAATTTTCAACTGACTAAGACTTGATGGTTTGATTGGTCATTAGATAGAGTAGCTGTTGGTTACACACATAGAGTGATTGGCTGTGAAGATGCGTGGGGAGATAATTTATGCAAATAGATAGGTTGTAAAATGAATAATAAACAATGTGTTACTCAGTTTCTGGTTGAGTAATCATTTGTAAAGTTTGGGAAGAGGCTGACAACGATTTAGGGGAGTTTGTTCAAAGTTAGTAAGCCAGCTTTCGAGTGTAATTCAGTAACACATTGTTTATTATATCTCCGCTCGTGTCTCCATAGCCAATCACATCACATGTTTGCCAACGGCTATTCTATCTATTGACCTATCAAATCACACAGGTTGTCGAAACGATTCAGTTACAAACAACAGTCCTTCTCAGGATTCCAATCACCCAGATGATCTTTTTCAATCAAGGTATGTTACTCCAGGTTTCAAACCATTTTCTTATTTATTGATAGGTGCATTACTCCTGGGTGCAAACCATTTTCCTATATTAAAGCAGGAATTATTTGATTAAGTTGACATGTCCATTTAAAAAAAGCTTGTTTCACATCGTATATATAATCACTGAATGTAAATTTTCGACTTTTGCAACTGTTACTTCTAACTGCTCTTAGTTCCATTAATTAACTATAGTATCCCATAAAACATAATTTTCCTCGGAAGAAAAGCACATACATGCTCGTTGTATTTGATGCCGGTTTTGTATCAACGAAAATAATGGACTTATGAATTTCAAAGTGTCCTGATGATTTTTTTGCAATGATATTAGCAATGAATGCGTTTCTTCCTGAAAATAAAAGCCTTTTATTTTTTTGGCCAAACACGCTTCGCCAAACTCTCCATCACTTTAAAAGTCGGCTCGCATAATAGAACCTTTTGCTGCACGATGAAGAGTTCACAAGATGTTGCACTAGGAATATTAGTCCCTTGTAGTGTTTACACGGTGGGACCAACTTCCGGGACAAATCCTTTTAAAATATTCGCACGATACAAAATATGCAATATTTCTATCGATATCAAATATGCAATATAAGTTTGAAGCGGTTATATCCGCAAATTTAGTGAGACGTATTCTCGGAGTGGTCTCAAATGGTCGCAAATTATTCAAATTAATACACATGCAGCGGCCAAAGAGTTATCGACAAAATGAACTGATGATCGTAATTCGGCTGTACCGAGGAAAAAACCAAGTCATTCGATGAATAACTCTAATACGGTAAAGATTTTCCCGGTTAACTCCATGTAGGTGAAAAGTTCGGTTAAAATACCCGTGATTGATCGCACACCAAGCGAAACGAAATCCGCTAGTCACGCAATCATTGTTTACGTGCTTAGGATTGGTTAATTTTTCATTTGGTCGAGTTCACTCGAAGCGTGTTTTGAGGAGCAAGTCGCAGGGAGTTATATCAGAAATTCAAAGTAGTGAGACTAGTCACAGAGCCCAAATTTTCGTCTCTATGATTCGATTTTGTGGCAAAAAAGGCTACTTAATTCACACAATGGGACTTG
>BLAZ01000385.1:191673-194173 GCA_014633955.1 Acropora tenuis | reverse complement strand
GATAGTAGTAAAGATCTATCATACTTTAGTTTTGATGCAACAGATATCTCAATGAGGTTATCTGTGAGGCTAGTGCCTCTCTTCGAGCTGCCTGCAATGCTTTTTGCTGCGATGAAATCATTTCCGTCAAATCATTCACTAGCCTTATTACGCTGCGACATCTTTAGAATGGATTCCCTGTGACACTGCGACACCTCATGCTCTCGAAATTCCTCAAGGGATTTTTTTCCAGTTATCAAAACCCGTAGTGCTTTCCCAGACATGACAATATGCCTTGCCGCGATTTAATAGTACATACTGTAACCCACGGGAATTCTGAATAACGGGAGTCTTGGAAGTTTCTGCCCTTATTTTTGGAAGCGAATTCCTTGGTAGAGGGCTGGTATGGTTTTATATGAATATTATGTGAACTGCGGACATACAAATGAAATGAAGATGTGATCATCGCAGTTGTGGTTGCGGGGTTTGAACGGGATTCGAACCCATGGCCTCTGCGTTAGCGCTGCAGTGCCCCACCAACTGAGCTATGAAGACCCATAAGTTGGGTGCAGGCCAATTTATTGAATTCATCGTACCCGTGAAAGGAATGAAACATATGAATATTATGTGAACTGCCCCGAAAACATTTTAGCCCCGAAAACATTAAGCCCCGATAACATTTTTCGGGCTTATTTTATCACAACTGTGATGATCACATCTTCATTTCATTGGTATGGTTTTAGTTGAGCACTTCCACTTGTCGAGCAGCACGAGTTGTGACAAAGAGAGTGGTTTGTTCAGCTGTATCAGTCGATGCTATGGGCTTGTCGTCTTCATCTACACAGGAAGGTGCTACAACTTCACCTTTATCCACTGCGGTTTAATTTTCGATATGTTATCAGCTCCGCTATGATTAGTCTCCTTCGCAGCCGTCTTTTGGATGTCACGTGACATCCAAAAGACGGCTGCGAAGGAGACTACGCTCTGATGAAATCGATTGTTCTCTTTGGAGGCACTGTTACTAGTCAAACCTCTACCGACAATTGATGATTAAAATTGACACAATAAAAAAGACCCAGACGACAACCCAGACAAACAGTCTGAACATATCTAGTTAAGACGTCTGGAGTTACCGTAGACGTACATGGATAAGCCGCATCCGTAGATTATGAAGCGTTACTTGGGTCAAAATGAAAATACAAATCATGTTATGTTATGTGGAATTTTGTTCGGCCACATTGTTGAATTATATTCGGCTCTTTTCAGTTATGTTCAGAAGTTTGGATCGACATCCAAATTTTA
The DNA here is from genome assembly GCA_014633955.1 of Acropora tenuis. Taxonomy (NCBI): domain Eukaryota; kingdom Metazoa; phylum Cnidaria; class Anthozoa; order Scleractinia; family Acroporidae; genus Acropora; species Acropora tenuis. Next base: position 192,892 of record BLAZ01000385.1, on the reverse strand, counting down.
TTTCGCTGATAACTACGTTGGTAGGTTTCTTGATTTATGATTTTTGCTTATATTATTCATATCGAATTTTGTTCGGCTCTTTGAAATATTATGGGCTAGAGCCTCGCGAGAAGAAACTCACGAGCAGTCCTGGGACGAGTAGCTTTTCCCACGCTTTCTATAATTTATTCTAATTATTACCAGTGTTTGTGTGCTGTTCAGATCAAGTATGGGGGACAACAAACGTGGAAGAGGCGCGCTAGAAGGCGATCAAATGCACCCCAGGGGCGATGAAGAGGGCGCATACACTACCTGATGCGATTTTACTGAATTCGGGGATCAGTGTACAGTAATTATAAGCGACCTCAGTGTCATCCTCCTGTAGCCACAATTTGGAAATTCCCTCATAAATCCTTTGACGACACTATCCAAAACTTCATCAGCAATATTTGAATATCTCTACCTAACAAGAGTTTCATACTCACGAATTCTACGTTTTGTAGTGCTTTCGCCAACATCAAGCAGAGATGAGATTTCTCCGGATTTCAACCCCAAGTCTAAATAAAGCATGAGCTGCCAAATTTGAAAGTGATCGACTCGTTCGCATCCGCCATGTTTGATCTGAACTGCACACTAACACTGATAATAATTAGAATAAATAATTAATTACAGAAAGCGTGGGAAATGTACTCGTCCCAGGACTGCTCGTGAGTTTCCTCTAGCTAGGCTCCAGCCCACTTGCCGAAACCACATTGTGGACATAATATTCCAAAGTACCAAAGAGCCGAACAAAATTCGGAATGGATGATAAAAGCAAAAATCATAAATCAAGAAACCTACCAACGTAGTTATCAGCCAAATAAAATTCAAGTTGTCGGTCTAAACTTCTGAACATAACTGAAAAGAGCGGAACGTAATTCAACAATGTGGCCGAATAAAATGCTAAACGCCACAACATAATTTGCATTTTAATTTCGACCCTTATAACGCTTCATAGAAGAGAAGCCGCACCCCCGATTTGGAAGCGCAGAATTTGGAAAAATATAAAAACAATACAGTTTGAAGTTTCAGTAGAGTTGTATTGCTACAAATAACCAAGGACAAACATTTAACAATCAAGGTTTCGAAACACCGACATAGAAGTTGTGGCTATCTTTCGCATTTATCAAGTTTAAAGAAAGCGAAATTTCATTTTGTCGTGCCTTGTTTTTCATTTACGATTGGATGGATCTGATTTAGG
>BLAZ01000385.1:174173-176673 GCA_014633955.1 Acropora tenuis | reverse complement strand
ATTCAAACGAATTTTCTGTGTATGATTCTCAGTTATGAGACAGTGTTACTTAAGTAGTACTACTAAAGTGCAGTTGAACCTTGATTATCTGGACCTGCTTCTCTGGTTCCAATTTTTCAAGAATATTACTAACTCATATTAAATTATTTTGTCCACAGCAAAACGTTTTTTGTCCTTCAAATTATGTGACGAAACTGTGGTGCAAACCGAATCTGTTTCACTTCTAAGCAGAAACCTGAACACGTTTCGTGCTCACTCGCACCATAACCAATGCATTGCATTTTACTTAGCTTTGATTGATTCAGATTTGCTGTGTTGCCGAGTGAAATTTTGGCTCTTGGATTAATCTGGACCATTCAGCCCAGTCCCCACGAGTCTGAATAATCTATGTTTGACTGTAGTAGAATGTAGATATGTCCATCATCTACTGGCTTAGTGTTGCCCCGAACAGCAACATTAGCATCAGAAAAGAAGGGAGGTTCCTATCAAAACAAGATCACCTCCAGCCAGTCACTTTTATTCGAAGACCAGGCCACTAAGCACACTACTGTAAAATGGCCTATTGAGCCTGAGAAAGCAATGGGCCAAAAGATTTAGCTCTGTAATTTGCCATAATTAAGAAATTTTTGAACACCAACCCTGACCTCTCCACAAGAATATTACTTTTGATGTGCTCCTATTTACAGGTTAGCAAAGAAGACTGTCTGTCTCCAGGGAAAGCAGCAGGACTCAACAAAAAGGCAATAAAACGTAGGGGAAGGGAGGAGAGGAAGGATGTAAAGACAAGAAGAATTCAGTTAGAAAATTAAAGAGGCAGCACCCAATACCAGCAAACGGTCCAAGAGGGTGCAACATATGAAAAAGATGTTGGACTACGGCACTGTTCTGATGTGGAAAGGGTGCCCCCACCAATTCCTGCACCTCCGCTTGAAAGTGTGTCCTCAATCGATTCAGCCATAAAAATTGTCTTTGATGTGGAAACTACTGGCCTTGGTAACTACATTAGCAATTCAATCAATTTACTGAACTCTATTAGGGGAAAGTCTGTTTGAAGGCAGGCAGTTTATCTGGATGGTACTTACTGTGTGTCCATTTAATAGAAAATGAAGTGACCTGAAGTATTCTTATTTTCTGTGCAAGCCTGCAGATAGTTTTTTCCTATAAGCCTGCCATATGTCAGGCCAGGGACCTGACATGCAGCTTGTTTGGTCGGACAAAAAGAGAAGAGAGAATGATATGTATACTACAGACGTTTTTTTAGACCCCTTTCTTTAGACAGACAGTGACACTTGAAGAAGTGTCTTCTCAATTATTTAATGAAGACCACGCGACTTCTGTATGAATATTGGCAGAAGTAGCGTGTTTGTGTTTTACATAGACGTGATGCGTGAGCTGTAAATGAAAGCAAATCAAAGTGCATTATAACCATTATATTTAAAGTCCAGCTTCACATTTGTCTTTCTTAAGAGAAAATATGCTCTATGTTTCTTGTCACAACTGCATGAAGAGCCCAGTCAATATGTGCGGTAGACTCAGCATTTGCCAGTCAAAACCTCAAATTTGCCAGACAAAATTAATGTCTGATGACCTGCGCTAATTTGCAGGCTTGCCAGTGTGCAATGGTAGGCGCAGGTTTTACCTTCCAGCATTTAGTCATCCAACTGACTGAACTCAGTTACTGTGGGAGTATAATGTTCTTGCCCAGGAATACAATGTGATAGCCATGATCAGGGCTCAAATCAAGACCCCCTTGATCCCAAGACCCCCAGTATTCTGTCCACAAGATTATCATGCTGCCCCTTGGCTGTCAATAGCTGCAAAAATCTGTGTTTAATGACTTACCAAAGAAATATTGTTTCAGAAAGGAGAGAATATTTTTGGGTGGAGAGACTTTTCCAATCAGAAGTGAAAGAATATTTCTGGCTGGAGTGATTTTTCTAATTGGGTGGAAACTGTTTGTTCAATACATAATCAGCCTGGTACTGTCAAGCTTAGTATGTAACTTTTCCATGTTATTGATCTTTCCAGGTTCAGATGCTGATATAATCCAGCTTTCAGCTGTCCATGGCAGTGATGAATTTAACAGCTACATCATCCCTAGGCAGCCAATCTGTCCAATGGCCTCCTTCGTGAACCAGCTTACTATGGTGGGAGGTGAACTGTTGTACAAGGGAAAGCCAGTGTTTGCAGAGGAACCAGAAGAAGCTTTTAATCAAATGTTCTTGGCATGGCTTATTAGGATAAAAGAGAGAAAGTGGTTCTCTTTGCCCACAATGCTAAACGTTTTGACAGCAAGCTAATAATTTATGCCCTAAAAAAGTATGATCTGCTGAGTTCCTTCCAAGAGTGTGTTCTAGGTTTCATTGACACTCTGATCTTATTTAAGAAAGCCCTTCCTGGAAGAAAGAAATATTCTCAGGAAAGATTAGTTGCTGATCTTTTAGGGATTTCCTATGCTGCTCATAATTCACTTGAAGATGCAAAGGCTCTCCAGAGACTG
>BLAZ01000385.1:120833-123333 GCA_014633955.1 Acropora tenuis | reverse complement strand
GACATCAGTTTTATTGCCCCAATGAACCCGTGGGGAGAATGGGCTGCAAAGTCGCTGGCATAGTAAGTAATTAAAAAAAAACAGTCTTAGACTTTGCAATACTGAAAAAAATTTGCCTTTCTTTGCAGGACGTTTGTGCTTTCAAATGAAAGCTTTAATATGACATATTTCATTTTTGATAGGATAGAAGCTAACATAATTATATGCAATTTTTTAATGTTAATGATCTTCGCCGTTATATTATGCTACTTGGGCATGCGCAGTAGCGAATGAAAGGGCGCCTGAAAAATAGCTGTTATTACAGTTAGGCGAATGGGTCATTTCCCATTGTATTGACCCTTTAGCCTCGTTTGCATGCAGGTGTAAACAAAAGAAGTATTGCCTGCGGGCTCAACCGTAATAACAGCTATTCAGACCTGAACGGGGATTAGAACCCAGACCTCTGAGATGCTGGTGTAGTGCTCCACCAGCTGAGGTATCAGGCCAACTGGGAGGTCCAATATCTTCGGGCTTATCATAGACCCACAAAATGAGAATCTACCAGTTTTGGTGATGTATGGAAATGTTTTCTTGGTTTTCTTTTTCCCGGGCCCAGTTTTCCCGAAGAAGGCAGCAAACTTATTGCCCAACAACTTGAGAGAAAAAACATCGTTCAATAGTACCATTACACTATATAATTCGTTCGACTTAAAGAATGCAAACAACTATTGTTGTAGGAGAACACGTTTTACCAGATATCAGGAATATTCCCACTGGAGCGTATCAACCTTGTGGTAAGATAAACATTTAGTCAATTGAACTGTTTGATAATATCAATTGAATTTCAGGCTTCTGGTTATATGTGGTGTGATATATAATGTCCTTCTGGTCTTCATGTAAGAGGCATCATCGGTCAAGGAATCTCATTCGGACGGCTGGTGTAACAAGAAGGACCCATTTTCTTGCCTTTTCTTTTTAGCAATAAGTCGCAGAGATTAAAATTTTCTCCTTAGCCGCCATGACAATCATATCTTCTGAGGCATTTTCTACGTCACAACTTTGTAACATGATCGTTTTGGCCGCGAGCAAGATATTGGCGCGGAATTAAAAACTTTGAATTTGATTGTATACGTCAAGGTGATTGTCTTACCACTTTTAACCTACATAATATTATTTAAAATCAGAAAATGATATCAAATATAATAAAAGATAACAAGTAGCAACTGGCAAAAGGAGTCTGTGTGCTTCCCTTAAATATTCGAAAAAGTAGAAAAAATTGCCAACGTCAATTATCAATTACGACGGCTGCAATGAAAGGGATAATACTTAATCATGTTCTTTCACAGGTTACTCCCGTTTACAGCGATAAATATATTCTTGGTATAGAGAACAGAACTAAAGCTGATGCACCAGGTAAGAAGAAAAAAAATTGTTGAATTTGCTTCTTCGGCCGTAAATAATGCTAGCAATGAAGAAATTAAATCAAGATAAACCTTAAGGAACCCAAAGAGCCGGAAAATGTATGTACAGCGGCAACGGTCAATATATATATATCAATATATATATAGATATATATATATATATTTACTTACACACACCTGCGCACAAGTAGACCTCTGTCAGAAAATGGTTTGAAGCGCCAGGACTAACATACCTTGATTGAAAACTATTATCTGGGTGTTGGCGACAACCTGTGCGGAAGCCATCTTCCGAGTCAAGTGATAGTTTAAGTTAGTTGAAAATTCAAAAACCTGGTGAGTGATACATACATTAGCCTTTTCAGGACTCCAATCACCCAAATGATCATTTACAATCAAGGTAAACCTCTTTTCCGTACGTTTGTACATTTTGTTCTCTCAATACAGGCCAAGTGGTGATACTCTGCATGTGTTAATTTAGTACGCATAAATTAAAAACAGACAAAAGGAGAATTCCCCTTGAAAGCATCACGTCACCTGGATTGGGAATTCAAAACCAAACATCCGAAAGAAGTCTATTGAAACCATCCTACCAAGCATTTTTGTGTCATTTTATAACTTGTCATTATATTTTTTAATTGAACACAGCACCAATTGAGTCACTGTTAAAAGTTGTTGGGTTGAAGCGTGATAGGATATCCCATAGCACCAACGGCACATTTCGCTTCACGGTCAGATGGCAAAAGCCACTCTTCCTACACAGCGTTGTTAAACACTACAAGTATAAGATCACCAAGAAAATCGAAAAAATCGAACAAGTCCAACGAAGAGCTATTGATCTATACACCATGTTTACCACAGTAAGTTTTGATCCCCGTCTTTGTATTTTGACTAGCTGACGGCTTGAGAAATTCCTGGTTTTTCAGTTCGCGACGCGAACAGCAAATGATTTCGCTGAAGACAATTCAGTCCACTTTCCACGTTCTATTCACTTGTCTCCACTTCTTAGTATCTAATCTGTTGCATTTTGTGTTCCAGGAGTACACAAATGTTACTATAGATGGAATTCGCTTGGATGAGGAGATCTTTTTTCAGGTATTTAC
>BLAZ01000385.1:65075-67575 GCA_014633955.1 Acropora tenuis | reverse complement strand
TTTTCGTTTTTGTTTTTGTCATGTTTTGAAACTTCGCCCTTTCAATTCGCAACTTCACTCTGCGCTTTGCGTAGTTGGTTACCGTGATAGGAAAATACTGCCCGCTCCCGGAACCAATCAGATTGCAGGATTCTCAGGATACCGCCCGCTCACGATCAAATAAATAAATAAACAGTTGTTATTTTTGCTATTCCTCCGAACTGGCCAGAGAAACTGGGCCTACTTTCAGAACAAGGTCAGTTATTTCTTAGACCTGACGCATTACATTTGCGTACTTGTCGACCAGGCAGGTCAATTCTGTCTATTGGTATATAAGAACCCTCTGTTAAGCTTTGTTTTTACGCAAGTCTAAAAATGCCTTTGTTTTGCGGAAGGGTTTGGGTTTTCTTTACATTATGAACAAATGACGCTTCAAAGGGCAACTGAGCTATCAAGGTCCTCGCTTTTGACCGGGCATACGAATCGTATTGGAAGACAATGACAAAATTTTTCATTTCGTCTAGCTGCCGTTAAGAAAAAAGAAGTGAAAAAAAAACCTTGCTTGCGTAGAGTGCGCTCTAAAGGACTGGGGAGAATGCCATCTACATTTGCATTCTCGTTCCTATCGCCATTTTCGTTTCTCTTAGTCGCCGGGGCCTTGGCACGAGAAAACGTTTTCTCGTGCCAAGGCCCCGCCGACTTAGAGAAACGAAAAGGGCGTTGGGAACGAGAATGCTACATTTGTTGATGTGATCTTTGACGGCAGAAGTTTGTGTATAAACACTGCCTAAAAGACTAACCTAAATTCATACTACAAATAGAATATGCCATTCTGATGAAGTCTAATAAAGAAAGAAATAACTGTCCATGGCTGCCCGGGTATTATGTTGTGTGCAAGCATGATGACATGGACGCCACCGGGCTGGTGGAGGCGTATGTCCTCCTGGCTCTAAGCCTTTTTTGCTTCAAATACATCCACATGACTTTTATTGTACCTTGGGACCAGTGGGCAGGAAAGCTGAATGCTGATTTGAGAACGTTTTGTGAACGATTTGATTCACCATATTTTTCGTGTCATTCACTTCCTGAATCATCTGTTGCAGTGGCTCTGTTAAAAAAAACATTGACACGTTATTGTCGGATCAGTTCTTTTAGCTTTCCATGAACTCCTTTTAATCATAAGAGCTGCGAAACAATGGAACAAACTCGCGCAATTTGACGTATTTTCTCTTTTGCCTCCCCTGCTCCCCATCTTTGTCTACGACCAAGCAGTGTGATTTGTGAAAGCTTAAGTGATATCGTTGACCCCATTGTTATTAACGCTATCATCATGATTATATTTTCCCAGATTGTTAAAAACGTTACTTCAGCAAGTGAAATAAATTCTTGCCTGGTGGGAAGACTTACCCGTGCGGGGAAATGAATCGCCGTATCTGAGCCTGTATTTTGCTTGAAGAGTGTTTACCGTGTCATCCAGTCGCTTTTTCTGAGAAGAAATTGAGATTTTAATCATTAATTTTTTTATTAACGGTATTACTACGTTACCATCTTTATTTCTTTTCCTCCTTTATTATTTTTTCTTTTCGTGAGGGACCTAATTTTTGCCAAACAAAGTCAACCCGAAAAGTTTGCAAAAACTAGAACACGAAAGGTATTTTTTTAGAGATTGAATTGAAATTGAACTCGGAAACAACTGGAAACAAATCTAGCGAGACTGGCTACTATATCCGTGAAGACGGAGAATCTGCTTTTAATTCCAACCCCCTAACAAACGCATTCCTGCCTCTAAAAGCGTCACCACAACATTGTAAACACATAAAGCTGTACATACCCAATATTTTTCTTTTATTGGTACTTCAAGCCTCTGTTTGATCCGCAAACGAGGAAGCATGATTAAAATCATGGAAATGATATTGAATGGGACAGGTATGGGGTGATGATTTGAAAACGTTTGAATTCTGACAGCTTTTTTAAATGCCCACTCCCTTTGCGAATGGTCCTAGGAAAGAAGTGTCGATAGTTAGATCTTTGGCCATATATATTTGTTTAAAATATAGGTAGGACCCAGCGCGCGCTCTGATTGGTCGGAAATCCATGTTTTATCAGAGTATAAAACATGCATAGAAAAAGCGTGTTTTATTGTTTTCGCGCGTAAACTCTATATCTTGAAGCAAATGAGAAGCCTAAGCCGTGATATAACATTCCGGACATTTGAGAACACGAGAGAAATGTAGAAAACACTCGCCTGCGGCTCGCTTTATCACAGTGTAATACACGGCTTAGGCTTCTTTATTTGTTATATATATATACATATATATATATATATATATATATATATATGGTCTGGACACGTCCAATACAACCATTCATGATGGTTTCAGGTGTTTATCTAAGAACTGCGTGTACATAATTGAATGTACACACTGTCATTTAGTTTATATAGGAGAAACGAGTAGAACTGTCGGTTCCAGAATCAAGGAACACGTACGGATGGAAAAACAAACTATTTATCAGCATCTCA
>BLAZ01000382.1:72681-75582 GCA_014633955.1 Acropora tenuis | reverse complement strand
TAATTTAGTTTCCTAATCCCTCTACGGTCATTCCAACGGATTTACAAAACGGCTGCAAGTGTGCAAGCTGATTTCGTGATTCCGCCCTCTTGATGAGACCACCATACGCGCCACAGCTTTGGATCTGCGATGTGGAAATTATGCATCTAAAAGAAACAAATCATTAGAAGAAATCCTTGCTGCCATCCGAGCCATCAATGTTTTATCGATACTTCTACAAACTGAGGTCTCACAGCAAAATGGTCTCACCAAGGTGGCCGCCCTAAATTTCTTGGCGTCAAAATGAAACAATGGAATTTTTTGCATCAGTATATGACATATACTTGAACAAGGTCCTCGTGCCCAGAGCGGACGGCGCTGTGAAGTGGTGCATCTTGGCTCCGATCGAGAAGAGATGTGTCTGCATCAGACTCCAAAAGCAGCTGGATGATTTTAACATGACGTCCTAGAATGGCGTTATGCAATGGTGTCCTTCCTGAACTGTCCAAGGCATTCACATCTAAAACGGGTGAAACATATCGTCGTTTCACGGAAAGGAAAATAAAGGAGCAGGAGAGCCATTAAAGAGCGAGAATCGCTTTCTAGGTGTATTTGAAATCATTCTTTCCAATGTCAGGAGTTAACAAGATCCTTTTCAGAGGCTGCAGCCCAAGAATTTGTTTATCTTGGCGCTCTTTCTTTGCTAACTTTTAATATTTCCTCTTCTAACTAAGCAATTTAATTCTCATTTATACTTAATTCAGTCAATGGGCAGTTAGTCTCACTTATAGACTCTTCTCTTTCTAATACTTGAAATCCAAGGATTGAAGTGTAAAATTTTTTTAGTCAGTTTTGCCGTTTCTCGCTTGTCAACGTGTGCTCTTTTACACAGTCAGCCAATTTATCTCCAATCAATATAAACCTCATTAAGATTGGCTGGGGCATGTGTTGATTCATAAAGAGATTAATGAAACGGACATAGAATAGGAGAGAGAAGCCAATGAGAAGCTGTGGTTGGAAGAAATAAAACAACACTGGAATCATTTGTCCACTTTTTCAGTACTTTGAAAACCTGTGCTACATCTGTTTTCTGATGTGTTGAATACCCACTTGACAAACAAAAAGAAAAATAACTTTATCGTTTAACGGTGCAATTTGTTACCAATTTTTGCTTTATCATCAATCAGCATTTTCTTCACTTCAGCTTCGTTTCCTGACCAACAAGCTAAGTGTAATTTGTCGGGGCTGTCTCTATTTTCAGCATCCTATACAAGAGTTTCATAAAGTAAGAAGTTAGGCACCATGATATCAGGAGAGTATTCAGCATAGAAGCTAACGCAAATTGCCTTCAAGCTAGTTTATTGGTATGGTGCTGATTTAAACATTGTTGCCATGCCTACCGTTACGTCAACGGGAGCGGCATCGAAGTTTTGACCTGCAGCTGACTGTAGAGACAGAAGGCTCAAATCTTGTGCTCGTTTTTGCCTGTGTAGGACGGGAGTCATAAGCATCAAGGGGATTTCTTCGCTGCGAAGGCCTTCAGACCGCATGGGTTCATTTCGGCTGCTGTCCATTTCTCTGTGAAGAAAAAGTAAAAGAAGTAAAAACAATTCTCCGGAAAAAAAACTTAAGCGTGGGTAAATGGAATACAGTGGTGCAGTTAACTAAAAATAAATTAAGTTGGCTTTGCATAATTTCCTTTTCGTTACCAGTCTGCTATCAGGAAGGCACAAATGATGGCACTTGAAATAATAACACGTTCACAGGCAAAGGAGACAGTACCTCATCGAAGAAGAAATTCAACCTCTCAGAAAACAGGTGGTTCGTATGAGTGAAAATAATCCGGTTGAGAAGTCATTTAATGGCTCTTAATTCATTACCATGCTGATGTATTCTTATATTAAACAAACAATTATTCAACAAACACTGTCAAACCAATGAGCCAAAACTTGGGGACGTTACGCATTCTGTTCAAGAATAAACAAGGCGAAAGATTATTAACTAAGCCCTCTGGCTAGGCTTTGAGACATTATTCATGTTTTTTGCTATTATTGTAATGCTTAATGCTCAAAATTTTTGCTAGTATGCTCTTATTGCCTCGCTAAAATGACACAACAATGTTCAGTAATGGAAACCTGCAAATTACATTTGCGCTTGGCGCCAACAGTCGATAAGCATAACAAAACATGTAACATTAATTAAAAGCGTACAGGCTTTTTTGCAGCAGTTCTGAATATTTTGCATCTGTCTTCAGTGTCTCAGTTGCATATGAAAGCAGTCAGTGTTAAGACAACGAAACACAAGCAACTCATTTTTCGTTCTGCTGTAGTATAATGAAGGTCTCAAAGTAGTAGTTGATTGCCGTTGAGTAAGAGAATTTTCAAGTGGAGAGAAGACTGCATGTCTGATGCCGCTGAAGACGGCTGCAGAAGGAGAATGTTTTTATATACTTTAGACCAAGGTAGTAGGTCTTCTGAGTGACGATCTCACCATTGCAACACATTTATCTCAGTAGCTACGTTATCTGCATGGGATAGATAAGTGGGAAGTTCATCATTTACGGACTGAATGAGATGATTGAGTCCACTGATTAGACCCATGCCCTCTCAAGATTTTCGGTAGAAAGTAGAAACTTCAGAAATATATATCTTTGGCAGTTTTTCGGTGAATGTAATCACTTTAGACAAATGTTTCCTTTTTAAGGATACAACAATCTTGCTAAAATGCTGGTTTTATTCTCGATGCTTTTGCCATGCTATTACGCGGCTCAAATAATGCTCCAGTAGCAAAATGTGCCAAAGCCTACCTCTGGCTAATGGTGCCTCCATCTTCCAGGTACAATTCCAGCAGGTAATCACAAACATCATATGCAGTCACAATTTGAACAGTCCCAAACCGTGATAATTGTCATTCATTTTATAA
>BLAZ01000382.1:47357-49857 GCA_014633955.1 Acropora tenuis | reverse complement strand
AAACGAAAGAGTAAACATCATAAAGAAAGTTAAGTGATACTGCAATTGGTTTATAAGGATATTGCTCCACAGTTGTATTGTTTCATTTTCTTTTACAAGGCAGCAATGGATATCAAGGGCACAACCGCTATACTAGCTGCGCCAAAAAAAAAAATATATCTTTGCTAACAATTGAACGTTAGGATTACATTAGTCGGATCAAAGAACAAGGCACAGCGTTCATGATCCTTGACTGTGTTTGCATACACACTTTAAATGGTCTCCAATAACTGTGACACCCTAATTTGTCAAGAATATAATCGAAAGGAGAAACTTTTTAAGAGAATTTGAGCTACATGTCCCTTGATTAAAGTTGTTTACTCTATCGTGGATTGTTAACTTTGCAAAAATTAACAAGGAGAGGTTTAAGATAATGTCAAGAGGACGTGATATGTTTAAAATATCAGAAAAGTATGAACAAAACATTAACATTAAACTGACCTCCGTTTATTGTTGACTGGTTGTTGAAAACCGTTAGTCTTGACTGAGAAGAATCATGGAAGTTCTAGACACTACAATTCCAAGAGTTTCATCGTTTCAGTCTTCAAAATACCAATACTTAATTATGGTCTCGTTTAATTAGTAATTATTTTATATCAGCTCTCTCAAAGCATGACCCGTGACTAATCTTGGCGGCAAAAATTAGCATCCTGAGAACGAAAAAAACATTGAGGGCGATTTTCAACTCATACGGAAGGACTTCTTAATTGCTTCTCGAACAAAAATGAAATTTACTCCAAATCGTCTTTTTCAAAGTCCGTACTGTATAATACCATTGTTAAGTTATTTATTAAAGAACGTTTTTCTCCAAGTGTGATATAATTATTTACAAAAAGTGCAATTTTTATTTTAATTTATTTTCTTCTCCCATCATGATTAGCATCACTTAATGAAGCGGAAAGCGCCTTCAATTAACTTAAATTGCATGCGGGTTAATACCCTTGATATCCAGCACTTGCTTTACTTTTCCCTTCAGCCCTAAGGTCAACAACCCCTACAGCAAAATGAGTTGTGAGAGTTGCATATACCCATCACAAAAATTGTGCAGTTAAGTTAAGTAAGCAGCGACGCATGTCTTAATCAAACAGGTCTGAACACAACAACCTTGATGGGATTGTTATTGATCGTACGGTACGTTGAGAAGAACATTTGTAATTGACTGGTGTTTCGATAACCCTGAGCAGAAGCTGAGTCTTCTACAGCATCTGAAGGACACTTCATCTGTTCAGGGTGCCGACACGAGCAACACTCCTTCTCGGGGCTTCATTACGCATTAAGACAATAAAATTCCATCAAGTGTTTTCGATTTTGTCATTAAACGCAATAAATTGCAATTCTGATAATTGTCCGTATTGTTAATTGCGAAACACATTGTTGAAGTCTCGAACCTTTCAAGCATAGGAAAGTTCTCAGGGAAAATTGAAGAAATTTCTTTTAGGGGTTTGGACGAAAAGCAGTTCACATGTAGAGACCTCAAATCCAAATGTTTCCCATTCGAGAACGTCCTCAAATTTGACAAAGTAACCTTTCGGCAATCTTATTACATACTACGGTTTTGTCTCTCGCCTGGTATATGCACTGGCAGTGGCTAATTAATCCTATCACCTTCACCTTCAAACATTGCTCATGCAAAAGCTCTTGATCATGTTAAGAGGAATAGTCCCATGCGTTTTTACAAACAGTATTCCGAACAGTAAATAGCCACGCATCAGTACCGTTGGGTGTTTAAAACGGTTCGCTCAAGGAAAATTCTTCGATACAGTTGCAAGTGAAGGCGAAGACGCAAATGGTAAACAGTGAAGGCAAAAAAACAGCAACAAGAAAATGCGAGAAACAAAAACCTCAAAGGCCTGATTAGCAGACTGCTAACAAAACGAAAGCCCGCTGCATGTTCCATATTCTATGCACGTGCAATACACCGGTCGTGTTTTTATTGCATTTTATCTGCTAATTAGCGAAGACGTCTTAGGTTTGAGACCCACGCCAATTTCCTTTGCCCTTTTCACTTTAATTTGTCCTCAAATAGGTTGACAGCGAAGGTTGACCTTAGAAGGAGACAGTTTGAACAGGGAGGGGTAGACTGCGAGTGGTCAATAATATTATTTCGAAGAGAAATGAAAAGAGTGGGCAAAACACACGCGCGCACGCTTGAGTCACGCGATCGCGTGTATTCGCTTGTCTAGAGGAAGGTGCTAACTTTAGATACCAAATGTTTCGTTTTCCTATCTAATGAAGATGTGAAGTAGTGAGTTCCTCCATCAAGAGAACCATTGATTTTCCTTTTGTAACCGTCTTGCACACGCAAGGACTTGTACAAGACAATCTCAATCTAGTACCAAAGTCAAGAAATAGGTCAGCCATGGGGTTGTATGATCAGACTTCTTTCATCAACATTTATTATATCAAGCCTTGCTTCCTCAAGTTTTTCTTCCTCTTATTGCCAGTCTGCGAAGCTCCAGTC
>BLAZ01000382.1:25728-31926 GCA_014633955.1 Acropora tenuis | reverse complement strand
TGCACGTTCGATTGTACAGCGCGCCCCTGTATGGAAGTCCTTTTCGAATTTATTATGTCTAGTGACATTTTGCTAAAATCCAAAGTCCAATTGCTAGACAAAACGGGGGTATCAAGTATTATAGATTAAAGCGTGTAAATGTAGTTAGTAGTCAGTAAGAGTGAGAGCTTAGTTAGTAATCAGAGTCTATATAGTTGTTGAAAGTTCAGTCGAAGTTGAAGTACCATTGATTATATCTGAAAAGTACCAGTGTGCTTTAGAAGTAATTCAGAGTCTCTGCACCTCTCGCTGCTAAAGCGAGACGCGCTACAACTCTGGAAGAAATGGAATAACATAACAGCATGGTCTTGTCAGAACCTGCATGTTCTTCAGTTACAAACGAAGACAATTATAGGGATGATTCTTGAATGCATTCTTCTTTGACATTCTTACACGTAAACACACCCTCCCTCTGATACCTCCGACACTGATCCCTTCAATCAGCCTATAAAAGCTCTTCATCTGGGGCATATCATCGGCAAGCCTGCTCCACAAGTCAAACCCTAGCACTTCGCAAATGTCGGACAGAAAACTATTTACCGCCGTTCTCTCTAGCAATCAGACTAAAAAAAACAACCTTTCAATAACAAGGGAAAAGGGAATCAGAGTGTGAGAAATATGTTTTGAGTTTGCACAACAACGTCACAAAGAACTTAAATTACCAAAACACGATTGCGTGTTGCAAGATCTATTTTCTGCTATTTCGTCATTGCCGTGGGCCCGTGTTCTCTGCTGCTGACCACCACCACATGATGCGCTGCAAACTCCCCAGCTTGACCACATGTTGAGCTGTCCGGTCTCTGTCAAAAAACGAAAGCAGAGCACCCTTTTTAAACTGTCCACTTGCGTCTCATTTTGTTGCCCGGTTAAAACTCAATTCCACTTCCAATTCAAATTCTGTTAGCATTAGATAAAATAAGAGTAGAACGTACGAAAACGTCATCGTCGTCTTCTCGTGACAGAAATAAATATATGACATATGGTTCATGCTGCAAAAAAGCGAAGTAGACGTCGCAATAGCTCTTATCGCAGTTATCAGCGGTTTTAACACATAAACGAGGCTAAAGGGTCTTTTTCTAATGTTTAGACCCATAGGCCTCGGCAGCACGTAGCTGTTAACAAAGGAGGCCTTGCCCGTGGGCGCAACTGCGATAACAGCTATTGCAGGGAGAGCACCCTTAAAGAAGTTGATCGACCGTCTCCACATTCCGCTACATTTGTTTCTGTCGGGAGAGGACGACCATGACGTCAGAGACGTCGGAAAACACGATTTTCGTTTTCTAGTTCACCCTATGTTATCTAATGCAAACCCGCGGTCAGCCTGGTCGTGATTCCTTACCATCTTGTCCGTGAGTCGATTCACAACTCTCACGACTTTCCAGTCCAGTCCCTCCTTGTTCAAGAATTGCTGTCACGGTCATGCAATACCGTGTACTTTTGTTCAGACCAGAGATGTGTTTCTCTTCAGGCAAAGCTGGCACTGTCAAATTCTTGATCAATACGTTACTGTATTTTACTTTTAAAACAAAGCCCACAACGGCCGTGCTATTAAAGTATGACCGCTTGTGATCCCAGCCGAGCACAAGGGAGGAATTGGTGACTTGACTAATTGTGAGATTTTCCGGCGCATCCGATGGAACTGTTCAAAGAAAAATTAAAACGATAAAAAGGATAATTCGGCTTTTTCATTCTCACATCGACCAAACTATTGGAGCTGGCGTATTTTGGTCATCCTTGGCATAAAGCAAAAACAATGATAGCAAAAGGCGATCCGCAAATTGATTTTAGTACTTTTTATTTTCAATCAATTTCTTCCGCGTTCGAACTATGTCACCCAAACAAACCGAAAACGCTTTCTCAGTGCCAACGGAACACATCCAAAAGAAAGGCAAAACTGGACTCAAAAAGCCACTAAACCACAGCCTAAGTCACTGTTTGTCGATAGGACATTTCGAAATTACTTCAGCCGCTACTCAGTTCAAAGCGACTCTGAGTGCGAAGTCTTCGTTCTGAAGATCAGTTTTCACTCATATTGAAAGCAGAACTGTCCATATCAAATATTTTGCACTTAGACTCGCCTTGAAAAAGAGGCTAAAGGGATTTGGAAATAATCTATTTTACGTTGGAACACTTGCGATTAGCGAGGGCTACATGTGTTTTTGTGGGGCTTTAAGAGACGGGTTCATATCGTCTTCTACTCACCGTCAATTGCTGTGAAAGCACACAATGGAGGATCACTCTCACTTCCAACAGTCTCTCCAATTATAACTGATACTGTCACGCAGTACTTTGAGTGCCTATACAATCTAGACACTGTCAGGTCTGTGAAAGGGCCATTCACGTCAAATAGTTCTTCACCGTTATCACTGTATATTAGTTTTATCCTGTATTCGTCTACTGAAGCATTAACTGGTGGTGCCCATCTTATAAATAGTGAGGTCGAGCTCCTATTGCGTATCTCCAGGATGTAAGTTTGTATTTGTGCATGCACAGCTCCATTGGAGGCAACTAAAACACAATGGGCACACGACGTTAAAATGATGCAATTGTTATCTGAACATATTTAAATGAGCTTGCACTTAAATTGGCTATGAAGTGAAGTTTATCGACCCATTTTTTAAAGCAAATAATACAAGTTTACGCAGTACGCATTTATAACATGTCATTTTAAGGTATTATCGAGGGATAGAAACCTATTTTTTAGGGCCCACAGTTGAGACTAAATGAAGTTTTTGTGCTCCGGGGCCAGGAACTAGTGAAAAAAAATTAGAATACCTTAAATAATAATAATAATAATAATAATAATAATAATAATAGTAATAATAATAAAAATGAATCGGTGGAACATAGACCTTAACTTCTGAGTTTTATAGAAGGGTGGAAAATTTCATTTGATGGGCAATTTAAATAATTATACGCAAATAGGGTTGAGTGGATCTGAACTAGGCCTAGCAGAATCGAATAACTTGTGGTTAGCATCCTGACAACAAAGTCCATATTTGGAGGGCATTGTTCAGTGGCAGCTCGAACCATGAATCAACAGGGGACTGCCAATGAAGAATGTCCTCCAAATATGGATATTAACTTTATACTGGCCCATATGACCATGTATGTTACACAATACACTTCCAAACAGCAGCTGCCAACAGTTGAAAATATTTTATGCTTCATATGAAGTAAATATCAGAGGTTAAGCTTAGAAGTATCTAGAAACTGAGAGGCAGGCGATATATTGTTTCTTATTTACTGCATATTAATAAATGCATTGCAGAAACATAGCACAGAAGCCCCTCTGTTTAGTTCATAGTGAAGCTCAACTTACACGAGCCTTTTAGACCGTATAGCTTAAGTTGAGTGCAACTTCCATTTGATAGCAAAGGCCAAATGCGAATCACTGACGCTGTTAGGTTGGCATTTATCACGTAATTCTTCCTCTTGGTAAAAGGATGTTCGAGCGTATTTCCCTCATAAACCTGAGATCAAAATGCATCATTTTCACTTGAGTATAAAAATAACCATGTTAATAATTTTCTCCAAGGTATCACACTCAGTTATTGGCCGCCAAACTTGCGCCAATTTTTGTAACCAACAACAGGCAAGACCAAAGTACAATTGGAAACAGGCATTTTCGGCTCGCGCTTAGTGACAGTTTGTTGCTCCGTGATGTGTTTTTGTGGTGACCTACAAATGCCCTGATAAGCCGAAATGACTCCATAGATGTTATAAGGAATTTTTAATCACTCAATGCCGAAGTTGTTACGAGAGCTTAACACAACTGATGATGAGAAAAGAAAAGCTCACCTTCGTATTTCCTGTTCCATTATAAAACATCCAGACGCTTTGGTTTGGTGACACACTGGCAAATGCTTCCAGGACGTACGAGGACAACACTAATGTCTCATTATTTAGGTATAGAATCCCTTGAGTCTCAATTGCACAGATTTCGTATTGTTCCGTGAAGTTTATCTCCAGATAGTTCGCTGAATTGTTGAAACACCAGATAGTTTCATTGCCTAGAAAAAGTAGCTCATTTGACAGACTTGCATTATCCTTTCGTAGAGAAGTCTTGAATGGGATGTTAAAACTGTTAACAGTCTCATTTGTGATTAATATGAGCCGAGTATCGTTGCAATCTAAAAAGAAATCCTTGGTTTAGTTATGAAGGCAGCTTCTAAATGTTTCCGATTGGTTAACTAGCAGGCGATAAGGAAAGTGCTGTGATTCATCTTCGAGCACTTGTCGTCGTCCTCAATAAGAGGAATCGCTGAGTATTGATTTGGCCTAGAGTTAAACTTGTTTTCAAAACCTGTTTTAAACTAGATCAAGGTTGAGACTTTCCCTTACTCAAACGAAGGTCAGCGCGCTAATGGGTTCAAACGTCTTTCAGTTTTTCAACTCATGGCAAATTGCAATGCTTTGGCCTATTCAATACTATACAACTATCCCCCGAAGGGGAGGTGAATAGTGGTGGATATATACCGAGACGCGAAGCGTCGAGGTATATATCTAACGCTCTTCACCGACCCTGAGGGAGATAGTTGTTTTAGTATTTACCAAATCAGATGGATAAAAAAACGCTTCTTCAATTTCTTCTTCTGAAACTTTCGCGAAACGACGCGCCATTTTTCTTTCCGTTCGCAAAACAGTGAATAGCCAAGGATATTCCGAGTTACGGAAGCCAATCAAAACGCGCGAAAATTGCTATCCACTGATTTGGTAAATACTAATAAGAGTTACACGATATATTGAAACAGAGACAAAGAGCCAAAAATTAAATTTTGTGCACACATTAATGGACTTTTGGTTACGAAACAAATTGCAAGATTTTTCCTCTCAAACACGACAATCAACAGCAAAACGACAAACCTTCCGGAATGTAAGCCCCGATATAGGATACGCTGCAGTCCAAGAACTTTAAAAGGAGTGCCAGCAGTCCCTGAAGAGACAGTGAAAAGAAGATATGCTTCACTCTCACAGCACAGCCACAATTCGCCCTACGTTAGAAGAAAGGTTCAGGCTGGCCGCGTGTTTGCCTAACGTGCCTTCCAACTCCAATTGTTGGGTCGAGCTTCAGTTTCAGTCAATTCAAGGTTGCCATTTTTCCCAGACTGAGTCCCCTCCCCGTCAAAATCGAGCCCAAACTCCTACTACAGTAACAGTCACGAATTAAACCATTACGCAACGCCTCTTGTTATGGTTATGGTTTTAACTTTGGACAACGTTGAGTACGACGGAAAAATATAATTTATTTAACAAAAAGAA
Source organism: Acropora tenuis (assembly GCA_014633955.1). Taxonomy (NCBI): domain Eukaryota; kingdom Metazoa; phylum Cnidaria; class Anthozoa; order Scleractinia; family Acroporidae; genus Acropora; species Acropora tenuis. The sequence continues at coordinate 26,625 of BLAZ01000382.1, read as the reverse complement.
GTCTCTTAGACTCGGTGATGACAAGTGTGGGATGCATAAAGTTCTAGCTTGCTGATTTGTTAGTTGCGTTTAAATCAAGTGAAAAGTTGTTTAAAAAATAAATTATTAATCGTTTAAAACCATATCACTCGAAAAGGCAAACTTTTCCTCTGAACTGGGAAAGAACATATGTTACCTCGTTTGAAAGAGAAAGTAAGATGATGAACTTACAAAACTGGGTTGATAGATATTTTTGATCTTTGCTAAAATTTCATCACATTAGGAAGTTCAGTTATCGAACCTTCTTAAGTATTTCAAGTAATAAATATTCTTATCATTAAAGAAATTGAGAATTCATCACCAGCGCAAACACTTTGTACCATTCAAATGTACCTCATTTTCTACATAATACAAGAAAAGCCAGCCCAATGACTCAAGCATAAAATTTGTACAACGATTAAAAAAGAACGATACTTCCTGAAGAAAAAATAGGTCGGTCGGTTTTAATAATAAGTCTGTTCATTTCTGCAGAAAGGCAGAAGTAAATCATTAATAATTAACGAGAAGAAGGGAATTTTAAAAAAAGGTTTTTTCTATTAAATTTAGTTATTTAAAAGAGAGTGATAGAGCTTCTGGCCTACTGATTTGTTAGTCGCGTTTAAATTAAGTGAAAATTTGTTTAAAAAATTATTAATCGTTTAAAACCATATCACTCGAAAAGGCAATTTTTCAACAGAATTGTCGATTAGAAGATATAAATTACATTTTGTGGAATGATTTTCCAACAAAGAGGAATAGTTAGGCTTTAACTTTAACACAATAACATTAACGCTTACCAACAAGCGAATACCGTCCATTTCGAAGTCTCTCCTTTGTCTATTCCCCTCACTTGGCATGTGTTGAAAAAAAAAAACCGAA
>BLAZ01000380.1:20000-21977 GCA_014633955.1 Acropora tenuis | reverse complement strand
TGAATAGAGGACTGGGAAGTTAATGTTGTAATGCAAGCCAAATTAATAATAATTATTTTGGTCATGTGTTTTATCTTATGCAATAATTTAAGCATTTGTACAGCTGATGCAGTTTAGTAAGTTGATGACAGTCCCCTATGTATGTAGAATAATATTATATCGATTTTTATTGTTTAGGAATTGCATTGTTTTCATGCAAATAATTCTGTTTGTTTCACCAGATCATGTGATTGAAAATTATATTATTTTACACCACCACAGCGAAATTCCTCCATTTTCTTGTACACATCACAAAGATTAATGTCTCTCTCTGATACTTAATCTTTGTATTTTAACAGTTATTAAGCCATTCATCTTTACCAAACTTTACTTTACCAAACTGCCAGTCCTTCAAAGTATAAAAATCAATCATTTTTGTCATTTAACCAAGTGAAACTGCAGAGGAGGCCTTAGGAAGCCTTCACCATTACATTCACTTGATTGAAAAACATGACAAACATGTTTAAGTCAAAGGTGCGTGGCTCAAGTTACTTTGAAGGGATGGTTATCAGTCTACATCTTCACGCACGTGCCCAACACAGCTACAATCCACACTCTTTTGCATGAGTGTCACATACCATAGATTTTATACAGTAAAGAGAGTAGGGTGTAGTGTGGAATATATAGCAAGATTGCAATTAGAGTGTCATTGAGAAAAGATATATATAAAAATTATTGTAAGTCCATATTTACAAAGCAGTTTTTCATCATTAATTTAAGAGGTTGATGGCTTAAAGATAACCTGGAGGACTTTATTGCTTGTTTCAAAAGATTCATGGCAAATCTCTGGGAAACCAGGTTTAAAAAAGCTACAGTAATAAAGTCTTATGGGAAGTTTATCAAACTTACAGGACTGCAGTTTGCATTGTTTAATGCACATGCACACAATTGGTATACTTGTCGTCATTGTGCACCATCTTGGCTGATAATTATTTAATTCATCTGGCATACTAACAGGACACCTTGCATTCTTAGGAAAGGTTTGGACAGTTTTGGAAACGTGCCTTTTTCTGTTTGCTTTTTTTATCATTTATTTATTTAATTTTTTTATATTAGTTCATAGACCTAATTGACTAACTCAATGTTGTAGCCTATTCAAATCTCCTGGGGTTAAGATTCTTTGTGTCTTGTATTTGCATTACAATGTGGCATTCATATTTAAATGACATGAATATTCCAGAAACAAAGTATTTTATTCCCAAAGGGTTTGAATTGGGTACAACATTGAGTTAGCTGATTTGGTCTATTAAGTATTGTAGGCTTCATTCACTTTAATGTTGAGAATATATCTAAGTGTATTTTTATGATTATAAGAGAGTACTTGTAGTATTTTAGCCATGTCAAAAATGAAAACTATAAATGAATTTTTCTCGTTGCTTTGGAACCTACTCCATGTTAAGTTTTCATCTATTTTTTCATTTAATACACCAAGAGACTTTGTAAAATTTACTCTGTTTAATTATGTACCAATGATTTCCAAGGCAGGAAGATCGGCTAGACTGTTCAATTTTTGTCTTGATCCTATTAACATAAAAATGTAATACAGTTTTTGTCATGTTGAGAGTCAATTTATTGGGAATGAGCCAACAGTTTATATTTGCATGACAAGTCCTGATTTAAGGAAGCCTCAATAGAGCAGATGTCCTTGTCAGCATATGTTAGGTGAGTATCACCTGCATACATTGGTTTTGATTCTCATTGGTTGAAAAACCTTTGACATATTCCCGATGACAGTGGTCATTGTTATTAGAAAATGGGATGTCATTAACATGCTTAGGTCCTTCTTGGTTTTCATGTGACATCATCAAATTTAAAAAATAGGGAATTATCAATCCTTTTGAGATTTTAGTTTAGTTTGTTACTAGAACAGCTGAAGACTTTTTGCAAATTTTCAGTTTGATAGGGTTTTTCATCTTGTGATAAAGCAAGGTTGAATTT
>BLAZ01000380.1:0-10000 GCA_014633955.1 Acropora tenuis | reverse complement strand
GGTGGCCTTCTGGAGCGGAAGAATGGATGCTGTTGCTATTCGCCGTAAAAATGGTGTTCTTGAGGTTTTTGTTGTTGAATGGAAAACAACTGAAGTTATAAATGACTGGTGGGAAGGGGCTACACACTTTAAAAAATCTCTGTATCAATGTCTAGTGTACCGTGAACTCCTGCGGGCGCACCTCAAGCATAACGATGTGAATGCAAAGGTTGGCATAATTCTGGTACCGATTCATCAAAAGCATCCTGAAATAATATATCCGGGCCTATGCCTGGACTTTCAAAGAATGCGTGACAACTTCTTATTACAACGTCTGGAAGATTTTGAGTGGCGCGCAGGTTTCGACAAGCCCATCTACGTTCACGATATTGAGTTGCCACGCGAATTATTGAAGGAGAGTTTTGATCCGGCCTATTATGTAGATAAAAGTACTAATACTTTGAAAGATGATACACGCTTAAAAGATATACTCAACGACGATGCTACAGTTGGAGACTTGTGGCGATTTCTACTCCTTCCCTCTATAATCAAGAAGGAAGATACAACAAACAAGGAGCTCGAGCAGGTAAACAAAAAGTACTTCCTTCACGTTACCATGACAGCGAAATTTTCAGTTCTAAACAAACCCGAGAACAATCAACATGGCGTCGCCCTCAGTCTCTCTAGCTTCTTTCTTCTCGTGCGGGCAAAACCCACTCGATAGCGGCGAAAATCACTACTAATCTGATCACGTACAAAGTTTTACATATTGTGCAGGAACAATTCGAGGTGAAGTCCAAGTAAGTGTGAAATAGGAGAGCTAAAACGTTGCGGTGAGTGAGTGATTTTTGAACTCCGTACACAACTCGTAGCTTCGAGTGATTAACATTCTTGTTTTTCTCTCTGTCTAGCTATTCCATCAGGAAAAAACAATGTAAACGAAGTGTGTAATCGTTATTTACTAATCTACAGGTTTATGTAGATTAATACTGCCAGAGTGCAGAAGTGTTCAATTCCCAAATGCAAAATGTTCTCTTCTGGTTTCTATGGAACCAAGGTTTCTACTCCTTGGAATATACCATTGTATCATTGAGAGTCCACATATTTAGCTAATCAAATTCAAAATCATTACAGCCGTCCTTGATTAAGGGGAACTGTAGATTAACAAACGGTGCACACAGCTGGCACGGTATCTGACACACTATCTACACAGACACAGAGGGAATAAAGCTACGAATCTTGAAGGTCTTCGATGTGGCATTGGCGCGCTCAACATGTGTGCTGCATCTTGCTATTAACTTGGTTGCTCTTGCCTCACTCTCTGTAAATTTGCCACATTTAAGAAATGGAGGAATGTTCTTTTGGCAACAGATCTTGAAGAAGAAATCTTTTATCAGCCAAAATCAGATTACCAGGTACAAAACAGTCCAGACTCTTCTACATTGCATTTGTCAGGCTCTGAACTAGGATATAGACCACTCATATAGGTAACAGTAAACACAAAAGCTACGGATTCAGAACAAAAGCACGTGAACAGGAAAAGCTTTCACTTACCCAAGAAAAAAAAACAAATAAATGTAAGATAAAACTTTCGAGGCCATAAAATGGTTTGAATAACAGTTTCTGTTGTTGTTGTCAATATAAACGTCGTAAATAGCTCGAACACACCTCAAGCCTAGAGTTATTAGATGGCTGGTGTGTGGCTGAGCTGGATTAAAGAGTGAGGCCATGATTTGCAAAACATCATTCTTTTTCGAGCTCAAAGCTACCTTAACAGTAACTTTCACTTGTCAAATAATGCCTTCTTCTTTACCTCCTCTGGCAAGGCACAAAATTTGCAACAGTGGCTCTCGGAGTAATGGTTGCATTCAGAATGAAGACACTTTACAATGCTGACCTTCGGCTTTCGTTTTCTTTGCTCTAATTTATCTTCTCCACGCACTTTTGTCTACTTATTCAACTCCAAATTACTTTGGTCAAAGGCTATCTTAACTTCTATTATCCTCAGTCTTAAATGTGTGATAATATCCACTTAAAAGATGCGTAAAAAATGAAAACACGTTACGCTACGGACGTCATCTCCGTTTGTTTAGAACTGAAAATTTCGCTCTCATGACAACGTGACCTCACATTTAAAGGAGCTATGTCATGGCTACTGCCTATGCTTGCATTTGACAGATGCAAATGATGTAAACAAGGCCATGTCTGTATGAGCCCACGTGAAAAAACGTGTAACCTTTATCGAGATTTATTCGTGTTCGAACGTCTTGCAGAAATGAGCCTTTCTTCGGAACAAGGTAGCTCTGTTGCAGAATGTAAGCGTTTTTAAATGTAGCCACAACTTTTCTTTCTGCTTTTGTGGTCAGCAAATCCCGTTCTACTCTTCCTGGATCCCAGGGGGAGACTCCCATATAAAAAAGGGAGGGATGCTAGTCGTCTCGCTTAGGGGTGTAATTTTTGGTTTTTGGTCTCGCTTAGGGTGTTGTGGGCAAAACGCATTCATATGTAGCCGTGAAGCTCTACTTAAAGGTTGCGAGCGAAGAAATGTAAAAGTGTATGTTTGCTACGTAGATTATAGATCCCTTTTATTCACTCTTTTAGGGGTCAAAACAGCCTGGGCCACGCCCGGATTGGTCTCCTTTAGAGATTTAATTTAAAATTTCCGACAAGCATCCCTCTTCTTCTTATAAGGGAGTCCCCCCGGTCCTGGTTTTCTAATACGGCAGTTTATTCAACTTGAGTGTGCGAAATCTAGTCAACATTGTGTCCTTCCTTTTCGCGCATGATATTGTTTGCCACTGCAAAAGCGCCTGCTGTCACAAAAATGGACCAAAAAGGGAAGGATGTCGTTTGAAAACAGCCGGTCGGTGCAGCACAGATGCCTGTTCGTGCAATGAACGGGGAAAGCCGTGCAAGAACAGAGAGTTAGGGAAACAAAGCTCAGCCTGTCGGCTTGTGTTCCCACCGCTTTTTCGAGTTCTCCCAACGTTTCACTGCTTAAACAAACCTGAATATGTTGAAAAAAAACTAATAGAGAGCTTTCAATAATTATTTTTTTCTAGGTCAACCCTCCAAGACCAAGAACGAGCCAACAAGCAATGACAACGGCTGCTCGAACATCAAACTTCTCTCCTTCGGCTTATTCTTGGCTTACTGATGTAAGGACCACCCCGTCAACTGCATATCCGCAGTCACCTATGCAGCCGTCGTCACCACAGTACATGTTTCAACAGCCTCTTCGTCCAGAACGCCAGCCTTTTCCACTACCATACTATCGTGCCCCGTTACAACCTATCAAGAAAAACTGATATCAGTAGCAGCTTGGCGCTGCAAATATTGCCTCAAAAGGAATTTTTGAAACAATAGCTTTCGCGCCTACATAAAGGGTCATTAATTCACGAGGGAGATTCAAAATGAACGATTATCACCGCAGCGGGAAATTTAATTTTATATTCGGATAGAGCGTTCTATGTCAAACCTAACTTGGGCGAGGAGGGCTGGTCTTACATTTTGTTGGAGGTCCCTGGATACTCAGGGAGGGACGCTCAAGACAGTGAATGTCGTTCTGGGATGATTCATGGCCAGCGAAAGATCGCGTTCATCATGCATGAATTTTGGAAGCTTAACTAGACACTTTCTATTGTTATAGACTTCTTTTCCTGTGGGTTTCGCGGTTAGGATTAATTTTGAGAATTTTAGGGAACAAAAAATTCTTGCTTCTAAGTGGAGTACAAGACAAAGACTGGGCTCTTTTCGTATAAAAAATAGGTTTGTTTTGTACTCTGTTTTGCGCTGAACTCATGGCGACGGGAAAGTGTTTAAAGTGAGACGTTCGAATTTCATCCCGGAGCTGGGACTCGGGATGAACTATACTACTCACGGTCAGTCAGTCACTCTGTGTTGAAAACATTTAATTCAACAAGCATGACGATAGTTGCGACGAAATGTGCAAGCACCAAGAGGAAACTGAACCAGGGAGGACTCGTTTCGTCCCCGGGATGAAACATTTTATGTCACCTTTTCGGTAGAAATTTGAGTTTCGCTTAAATAATTAATTCAGCGAAACTTCTGTGAATTCCGCTTGTTTATGTTAAGTAAAACTTGCTTGTAGTCTAGTTTGAAATCAAAATCAAAACGTGGTTTCACTTCGTGTTGATGGGCAAAACAATAGATGGTTATTTTCTCAGGAGTGCTACATACAAAATCATGCAAAGGCGCAGCTTTAAGTTAGCTTTTTGGTATTTCGCGCTTCTGCATTATGGAGAAATCTTTTGGCCTTTCCAGTCAAGTGTTGAAAACGTAAGCCATTATACATTAAGATCTTCTGGGGAGTACAGTGGAGTAAGCCACAAAGTATTAAAGCTCAAGTTACCTATATTTGTTTGCTTGTTTTACCTTCTATTCATAGAAAAAGAAATTCTAATTGCAAGTAAATTACTATTCCCTTGATCCCAACAATCTAACCAGTAGCACTCCTTCAGTCTAGATGGCAAACATGTCTCTCACAGTTGTATTACTACTCCGATCGATCAATAGTGTAAGGGATATCCTCTTGTAAGGGTCGGCCAGGAGGGGGTAGTGGAATACCAATATACCCGAAAAAAAATCGACAAAATACCCCTTTCAAAGTAAGTAGACCATAATGTCCGGGACCAGTATCACCGGTGCCTCCCATCTACGCCAGATAAAAATCTCGTCTAAAGTATTCTACAATCGTAGAATTAGACTTGGACTTTCTAATCCAATCGATTGAGGCAACTTTCATCACTTCAGCAGAACAATAAAACGGACGTGAAAACAAAAGTATAATTTAGGACTCATGTTAAGGAATGGAAGTGAATTTAGGGTAGTTACCTGGGCTAAAATCGTCTACAAAGCCGCACTCCGTCTGTTCGATTATTCCATCCGCCATATTGATCCAACCGCAATGTATGATGGTGTACCCAGAAGGTTTTACGTTTTTCGGCTTTTGTTTTTCCTTTCTTTTTATTTATTTTTTGTTTGTTTTTTGGCTTTTAGTTTTCATTTTTTGGTTTTTTCTTTTTAATTGTTTTTTTTTTTTTTTAATTTGAGTCCTTAAAAAAAGACAAAAAAACAACGAAAAAAGAAAGTGAAAGTTTGAAAAACAAAAACAAAAAAAAAAGCGAAAAACAAAAATGGAAATATAAAAAACAAAAAGTTAAAAACAAAAACCAAGACTGCTAAAACTAGAAGCTAAGTAGTAACCGAGCAGTGTTAGTACGTAACAACAAACGCGCCGGAGAATAAACAAGTTTAACAGATACACTTTGCAGAGTGCTGCTCCATTTTTTTAAAAATTATTTGTGCTGAACATATTTTACAGAGTAGGCGAACTTTGATTAAAGTTTTCTTGTTGAAACAGGACTCTCCATAGGGCTCCGAAAATCATTTACCCTGATACTTCTTCAGTTTTGGTTCTTTCTAGTCACAGTTGCAAAGTTCCTCCTCATGTCAAACACACAACTCGCAAGTTCCTTACCATTTAGGTCACAGCTGAAGCACGTTTTACATCTGCAAACAGCACCTACTAATTTTGCACCTACTACATCATCTAACGCATTCACAACCTTCGATCAAGCACCCAATCAATCAATCAATCAATCAGCACTTTATTTACACGCGTTGCGCCTGAGAGCTAAGTAAGCTCGGTCAAAATTCGAACGTGTATGCGACAACAACAAAAATAGTAACCAAATTATCAAGGTGTATCCGAAAATCAAACGCAGTGACCGATAACATCGTCGTATATCTGATTTGAAGCTACGGCAATGTTTTTTTCAAGGAATGTTAAGTACACAGATGTCTTTATCGTATACGAGGAACCTGTCAAATATTTTGCATTTCGCAGATCACCCATGATTAGTCAGGGGCACCCAACGACAATTTTCGGAAAATATCTGTTCGGAAGACGATTTGAGATCTAGAATTTTCGAAATTTTTGTTGTTAAATTTCGTGCTTGTCTGCATGTCCTCGGATATTCGAACATATAAAAAATGGTATAAATGCCCATTTTTAGATGATTTTTACTCTAAAAAAGCTCACCTAGAATTTTCGGGAGCCTTTTTCTGGCTAAAATTTTCGAAAAGGTGATTTTTGATCCCTATAATTTTCGGATCACTAGACTTTCAGCTAGGAAATCCGAACAGATGAAAAATTTCTAGCGGACAAAAATATGCCTATATCTACGTTTAAATACTAAAATACATTCAAAAATGCTATGTTGCAGGGGTTTTGAACTATTTTCTCGTTGGGTGCCCCTGATTAGTCTTAGAAATCAATGTTTCTGTATCTCACTTTCTTGCTATATGATCTCCTTTCTGTGGAAGGTAAATAAATTCCAGCAATCAGAGGCCTTTGTGATATCCATGAGACCAATCACCAGATAATTACCAGACGGCAACAGACTGCAAATACTGATTGTAGCAATTTAATGCCAAATGTTTTGTGAAAAATAAACGCATCTGTTCAGATTTGGGGAGGTTTCATTTTAATCTTATTTTGTTCAAAGATATGTTAATATTACGATTATTTAATTATAATGGATAACTGGTCTATTCAAAGCTATTTCAAAAAAATTTATTTCATTTTATAAGAATATTCTTCAACATTTCACGCAATACCAAGAAATCAGGACACTTAAGTTACCAGGCATACTGCAGTGTAAAATTGAACTGAATTTGTAAAATTGGACCTAATTTCACTAAACCCTAATCATACTTTTTTTATATTGTTTTCAGAGTTGCATATCCGTTTGTTTTAGTCACGAACTAATATGTAACAATTATCAATACAATGATGATCAGGCATTGTTTTATGAGGACACACTTTTGCTAAATAGGTCCGACGCGCCAATGACACTGGCCTGATTGGCACAAGTGGTGTTTGCATAACTATTAGCAGCATGTGCATAAATAATACACGTAGTACTTGGACAGGATTTCCAACACCTTTAACCTTTGTTCGGAATTAAAATCCACCTTTTTGAAGATCCTTTAAGAATTTGTTGCATCCCATTACTAGATCAAAATCCCTCTGATTAACATATCCAACTGCACTTTTATAGTGCTCAATGGCCTGGTTCCTTTCCATAGCTAAATATTCCCTGACAGATTTAACTTTTCCAGTTTTACTTTTGGGAGTAAAATTGTTAACACATTCTGCAAACTTAGCTAAAGTGGGTTCGTCTTCCAATTTCTTTTGTACCAACACAATTAGTTCTTTTGCTCTCACTTTTATGAGGTAACTGATCCAAATTGTGTATGTGAAAACTTTCCAAGCTTCTAACTTATTCATTGGATCAAGAAAGTAGTCTGCAATATCATCCTGAAATTTAAACCCCAAACCATTATAGATGAGAAACACCCATGGTCTTCCAGGGAAAGATATAGGATTTTGATGAACTCTAGAAACCCGATCCCTAGCTTTTTGACAGTCTCTTTCAGACAAACCTTCTAGCAGATTCATCTCTGGAATGAAATAATTAGGTAAACTTCTTGATGTTAGATAACCCAGAAGATCATCTAGCAAACCCAGTAACCTTTCTCCAATCTTGGAATCACTCCAGTGGTCAGAAGGAAGCTTCTCCAGAGCCCATAGAAATGTTGTTTTCAAATGGTAAGAGCACAAGATTTTGGGGTTGGAAAATTCTTCTGCTGCAATCACTTTGAGGAACCTATAACAGTTTTTCTGTGTCTGAGTCATGTTTTTGGACAGTGTTAGCTCTGCTTTAGAGAATGATATTCTCCACTCAGTGTCTGGGTTCCCACCAGGGGATGGTTTTGGAACAACATGATGTCCTTCTTGTACGATCCTTTGAACCAATTCTCTGTTTGGCCATTCTCGTCTGCGCGTTTTCCATGATTCTGCGGGGAGAGGCCATCCACCCACCTCAAAAGCAAACACCAAATCTACTTCAACTTTTCTGGATACTGCTAATTTAATAGAAGTGTTTGGTCCCACACTTGCTTCAACAGGATATGTAGGACCTGTAGTATTTGTTTTGACATTCCAATCAGCATCTTTCCTTGTGGTGAGAGCAGCAGTACCAGCTTGCAGTTTTCCACTCCTCCATAACTTAGAAGGTTTTACATAAGTATGCTCTTGTCCCTTGCTATTTCTTGCTACAAAAACTACATCCACCCCATATTGTTCTTTCAAGAAACGTATTTCATTTGGATTGTTGACAATTAGCCAAAGGAATCCTTGTTTTCCAGGAAGATGGTCCAGAGATGCTTGTGTCAGTTTTACTTTACCACTCAAACCAAAAAACATGACATCAACATCAGGCAGTTTGTTGCTAAGATACAGACCCTCAGGTAGACTTCCAGTTGGTAACCAGCTACTATCATTCTCAAGTTGTCTGGAGATATTGTTAAAGTGATACTCTGCAACTGGGTTTCTCAACATTGGTACCAGGTCTTTATAATGCTTATTGACAGTTTCCTTATCCATGATTATTCTTTTAACTCCTCAGACAAGATAATTTCTTAATCCCTCTTAGTATTCAAGAAATGAGTTGGCATCTATAAAAAAAAATCACAAAATTAAAAATTTGGAAATCTTTCATCACTCAGGATACGACTTTAGGCCAACAGAAGGGTTTATTGCCAATGACATTTACAATATAATTTTGCCAGAATTACTATAATCAGAAAAAAAAATCAATGCTCTTATAGATTTAATGGTGAATTTATGGTCATAATTGAAAGCAGTATGGACATCCATGAGTGACAGACTTAATTTCGTGAACCAATCGTAGTAAAGTATCAAGAAGAAAGACTGTTGATGGTTGGTTAGTCCGTCACACACACATGTTCATATAACACATTTACACTCATATACACATCTTTATTCAGTTCCAAGTCTACTCAATTGTTCCCTAGTGGGTAGATTTTTGTAAGCTATTGTAAGCGTGTAATTGAATTTTTGCATTAAGTATTAAAAAAAATGTTGGCTGGATATGCAGTTTAAAACACAATTATGGATCTATGCATTTGATGTGGATTAACTGGAAACTGAATACAATATTTTGATTGAATAAATACACGTCACACTGTGGTCAAGAATGAATACGTCTATGTGGATATACATTTTAAATGTGAGTATGTAATATTAATAATGCATTTGAATATGTTCACAAATAATTTTCATCTACAGGATATTTTCCTTGAATGTGTGGCTTAAATGTGAGTAATATTGTCACACATTGTATACCATAGTGAATGGCAAAATTAAATTTCTTATGAATCTGTGATATGGTGCATATTCAACAAAATGAATCAATTACAGTTATTTAATTATCGATCTTAAGATGCCGACGCACTCTATTCGTATTTTGGGCCGTAAAGGAAATTATTTGACATGCGCATAAAAATGCAAATTACGCGCTCAGAAATTAAATCTCATTTATTTCATCCTTGGGTCATCCTTCCAGTTCGGATTGCTACCGTGGCAGCTCTGACAGGCCTCGATTAGGGCTTGCAAAACTTTAAATGCGCAATGCATAACAATGTAACAGATTGGGCTCGTAAGCCTGTACAGGAACAGGTAAAACTAAGGTTTCCGATTCAGACAGTCTTCTTGTGACTTCAATGGCAGTTAATTGAAAATCTTTATATATAAACACGTACAGCAAAATCTTTAAATCTTACACCTTAGATTAAAAATATCTCTAAGACACTACCTTACACCTCTGTCGTGCATTTATTTCGCTAAGAGCAAGTTGTCATGGCTTGAAAGGTTATTGTCAGATCCTTTAACCCGTTCCCTACCGGCCTTACAAAGGCTTACTGTACTTTGCGAAACGAAACGCAACGAAACCGCTGCGAAACGAAACGAAACGAAACCGCTGCGAAACGAAACGAAACGAAACGAAACCGCTGCGAAACGAAACGAAACGAAACGAAACGAAACCAGATTTCAAACGCAGTTCTACATTAATGATAGTTATCTAATATGTAATATGCTGATACATGAACTGCTAAGCTTTTTTCATCGCAA